>AYEL01029911.1:0-28389 GCA_000484575.1 Olivierus martensii
TACGGATCTTTTGAACTCTTTGCATATAAACAAAAACTAAAAATAACACAAGAAAAATATATTTTTAAAATAATATTGACACACGAATATATTCTTTGTGTAAGTATCACAAAAGTGGCTACGAGATTGACAAGAATGTGTGCAGATAAATTGGCGCAACCATTATTCTTGTCCCGTGTGATGGAGAGAGGAATATATTTGTGAAAAAATCAATTTTGCTTGAACATGAGTAGTCATTTTATATCAAAATAGTTTTTATTAGTTGTTAATGGAGTAGCTAATGTTATTATCAATAACTTCAATTACATAATTACATAATAATAATTAATAGTTACATAATTACAGCGCCGTAAGATTAAATTCGACCTTAGGTAATTTTCAATTTTCATATGGCCCGCTTCAGCCTGAAGATTGTTTATCCGGCCCGTGGCAGAAAATAATTGCCCACCCCTGGTTTAAACAATCAAAGCTTTATAATCGATATGATGTTTTATAAAGTTTTATTAATATTAAAAATAAAAATTTCGCGTGTGAGAGAAACCACGCTTAATTCGAAAAGTTTAGTCAGACATGTGTCATATGACGTGTGACTTCGTCATAAACTGGTCATGTGATCTGGAAAGCGTGAACTGAGATGGTAATGGCAGTACTCTGCGACAGGATATAATCCTATCGATTATCGTTCGTTGTGAATTATTCAGGATAATTTCAGCAATATTCCACCCCTAAATCGATTAAATATTAGGTAAGAAAGGAATTAATATAAAAATTATGAAGTAATTTGCTTTCTTGGGCAGTTCGTATTACGACAGATTTACCAAAAGGAATATAAATTATATAAGTTTATAGATAAATTTATAAACTGAAAATGCTTTTATTTTTAGCTTATATTGAATTTAGAGTTTGGTGCTTGGAATGATTTTCTGGAGAACCCTTCAATTTTCTGTCGATAAAATTATGTTGTTACCATTAATAGGCCCAAAAAATTTCAAATTGATTTTAACGGTATACTTTACCTGGTTTTACGGACGTGCAAGTCTCACTTTTGAGTTGGCTACCATGAAATTTACTTAACTTAGTTTTACTGATGTGGCGAGTCTCATTTTTTTAGTTGGCTACTATGAAATTTGCAGTGGTAGCCAATTGTCTACAATTTGGCTACCATGAAATTTGCAGTGGTAGCCAATTGTCTACTTAACTGTTGGCTACCATGAAAATTTGCAGTGGTAGCCAATTGTCTACTCAACTTTTTGAAATTTGTCAAGCCCTGAGAATGGAATAAAAAAAAAAAAAACATTTCACGAATGATAGAGTAATAAGCCGGTATTTTTGTATGGTGTGGCCTCCTCAATCCCCTGATCTGACGCCATGCAATTTTTGGCTTTGGGGGTACTTAAAATCTAATGTGTACTGTGGAGGTGTCGCAAACCTCAATGACCTAAAAAATCACATAACACAACATGTACAAAACATCACTCCTGATGCATTGCATTCCGCAGTTGAGCACGTCGTGCACCGCCTGGATTGTATCCTCCAGCTCAATGGCCATGTAGAACCTGAACTTGATAGGCCCCGCCATGTGCAAGCGTAATCACGTTATCTGTAACAATTTTCAATAAATTACGTATGCCATCCAGTTTTATGTTTTAATTCTTTGTTCTTGTATTACACATTACATTCAAAAGCATCATCTGTCGGCAATTGTTACGACTAATTTTTTTTATTCCATTCTTCTTCCCCCTTCTCGATTAGTAAGCGTACCGATTTCGGTTTCATTCGGATTATTCCTTCCTGCTACAGACAGCTCCAAATAGAGATACTTATTTTATAACCACCCGGTATATAATGTGTCCTCCACACCATGATATTGAGATCGACTAACACCTATCTTTGGTTTAAAGATTTCTAATTATAGTCTGGATAACGCATATATATATTCATTAAAATAGCCTGTTATATAGGTTTGCCATAATGCCTAATGTGATATGACATGCCTTCCACCAGCAAGTAATCTACCATTTTGCATAGCAGGCTATAGAATTAATGGGTTTTGTCAATGAAGGAAACCTAAAGAAAATATTTTAATTCATGTTTTGCTGTTTGAAAAAGAAAAATTTCATTTTTGGAAAGGGGCATATTTTGAACCATAAACTCATTAAATGTACGAAAATTTAAAAAAAAACATACAATCATTTATCAAGAAAATTTAATACTATTCTATATTAAAATTTTCTTGTTTAGTCTTCTTTGTAGTTTTTATCATTATCTCATCAATAGGATAGTGAACAATAATTTTATAAGAAAATTTGTAGAGTTAGGAAAAACAAATTTGAAGACTCATAAATTAATTTCAACAGTTATTTATGACTGTAATAAAATGAGTAAACGAATAGATGCTTTTATATTATGTATACTCCAAAATTAGATGTCTGTCAGTCCTGAGATCTCAGTCTCATAATTGAAAAATCTATTTGAATGGACTATTTGAAATTAAAGCAGTCTATTCTTTCCTCTTACACATCACCAATTATCATCAAAAAATGACAAGCTGTAATTGTGATTAAACCACAATTATAAGTATGAATCAGGGTCATTTATATAATTGTGGGATTACATATGCTGAGTTTCTCTAGTTCAGGATTTGATTGTATTTTAAATTATAAATAAAAGTTAATTTCATTATAAGATGATTTTTTTTTATTTCAGATATGGATATTCGACCGAATCATACTATTTATATTAACAATTTGAATGAGAAGATTAAAAAAGATGGTGAGCAAATCATATAAAGTGAAATTACATTAAAACAATTTTAATTTATTCATTTTTCTAGATTAAACATATCCTAAATATAATTATTTGATTTATTAATTTAATTGGAAATATTTGTATTTAATAATATAAATATGAAACTTAATATGCAATGTTATCAATCTAAATATAGCACTACTAGCAGTTAAGAAAACTATTTAATATGCATATTAAATAAAGTCTTCTTAACTGCTAGTAGTGGTTAATAACAACTGGACTAAACCCTTCCCATCATGAAAAACTAGAGGTATGGGACTCTGAATTGAATCTGGATCTTCCAAGCTGGTAAGCAACTGTTAATAACAACTGGACTAAACCCTACCCGTCCTGAAAAACTAGAGGTATGGGACTCTGAATTGAATCTGGATCTTCCAAGCTGGTAAGCAACTGCATTGTCATGCTTATTTTTTAATATAACTATGCATTTTAATATGCATATTAAATGAAGTTTTCTTAACTGTTAGTAGTGGTATATTTAGATTGATAACATTGTATAAGAGTATAAGCAGTGATTAAAGCAAGATACTTAAAATTTGCAATTTGAAATGATTTTGCTTTAATAAATTTTAATCTAATAGCTTTAATCATTTCAAAATAATGAACATGTTCAGAAAATATTCAATTATTTCTTTCCTGAATTGTGTTACTTTTTGATAAGCATTTATTCTTATTTAGTTCAATATCACATGCAAAACAAAAGGTGATTTTTCAAAAGGTCATTGTATGAATGGGAGTATCTGATAGAAGTAATTTAGGTAAGTTCCATATTACGTGGTTCAAGAATTGGGGAAAATCCCCGTACAACTCGGAATCCTGGAATACAGGTTCATTCTAACAGTTTGCAAGTAAGAGACATTCCCATAAACATGTGGAGTATTAAGTAAACTTTAAAACTTGTTTTTTTCTTTTTACTATAGAGATACATAGATACTACTACATATATATATTTACTACATAGAAAAAGATTAAAAATATTTGGACGAGTATTATTCAACTTTTTTTAAAGAATTGGTAGTTATGTAGATGATAACTAAGATGACTTTCGTTAAATTGCTGTTGTGGTGGTTCAGATCGAAATACAAATTCCCACATTTCATTTTACAACCAACCAGATTTCTGAAGAAAACATTATACATTATTTAATACATATTAATATGTAATACTTTTGATGAAAATTGTTATAATAAAGATCTAGGTAATCTAGGTATCTATTTCTTAATTATAAAAATATAATAGTATATATATATATGCCTGTCTAAGTGCTTGTTTGAATATTTATTTAGATATAGATAGACAGTGTATTTTTATCTTTCTGAATTAATAATAGTATATTTTTTAATTTTTGAAACTTAACCCCCTTTTTTGTACTAGTTCTTTGTTTCATATTAACATGGATTCTTATAACACAACATTTTTATAGAAATCTATCTACCATGTTTTTTCTGAATTAATAATAGTATATTTTTTAATTTTTGGAACTTAACCCCCTTTTTTGTACTTTTCATATTAACATGGATTCTTATAACACAACATTTTTATAGAAATCTATCTACCATGTTATACAGTTGTTACCTGTATATAAAATTTCAGTTAATTTTATGAAAACCAAATGAAGAAAAAATAAATTAGTTACAAGTGAATTTAATTTTTTTGAAGTTTTCAGATTTAGATATAAACACATGAGAGAATCTAGGTATCTATCATCAACTATTAATAGTAGCATATGAATTATATAATTAGTTAAAACACCTCTTGTGAGACTTAGAATATAATGTAATTTAATAATAACTTTTAAATTGGACTAAGGAGTTCAGTAAGAGTTTATTTGCTTCAAATTTTTCAATATGTTCCCACATAGCAATATATTGCAGATAATCTAAATTTATTTTAGATTATCTTATTAGTTTTCTCTGTTAATTAGTAAGAGTTTTTGCTTCAAATTTTTCAATATGTTCCCACATATATATTCAATATATTGCAGATAATCTAAATTTATTTTAGATTATCTTATTAGTTTTCTCTGTTAATTTATAGTCAATATTTTAAATGAATAATCTGAGAAAAGTGCATCCTGACTTAGAATTGAAAGTTTTTCTTCAGTAGATAATCTATATTTAATTGAATTTTTATGAATAAATGGAATTACATTAGTTTATATTCAAAAGAAGTGAAGTCTAATTTTATATATACAGTGAAACCCTGCTCGTGCGTTCCCGTATCGTACGACTTTCTCGCTTTAAACGTCTATTTTTGAAGTCCCAACATATTCTTATACATGCAATGTAAAACTTTCCCTTTTCCTACGTTTTAATTATATAACGTTTTTATTATGACGTCATCAGAGTTCTTTTTTTTATTATGACATTATCAGAGCTTCCTTCTTCGTGTGTTTCCCCGCTCGTTCGACTTTTCGGGCCGGTCCCCGAAAAGTTTCAAATGTGCGTTTTCCCAGCTCGTTCGACTTTTCGGGCCGGTCCCCGAAAAGTTTCAAAATCGGGGCACTATAATATTCATATTTGAGAAAAAATTTGTAAATCTGGAAATAGTTAAGTGGGGTATTTTTTTCAGTTTGTAAATTTTTATCTTATTTTCTTCAGCCTACTTATAAACTGATGGATAAATATATACAACTTAGCTACTATATGTTTCTCTCTTCTATCAAAAATTAGAGGCTGTTTTTTGTATTAATTTTTTTCTAGAGTTTACTGAAATAAAATTTTATAAAATTGTTCAAAAATATTGTAATTGATAATATAGGAATTCTCAGAAATTTTAAAGTAATATATAATACTGTATTTAAGAGAGAAACATATTTGTATTTTAATTGGATAATAATTATTTAAAAAGGGGTGCCATCTGGGTAGGTCCGAGTGTCCCTTTTTCTTGCATTGCACAGGCTGCAAGATGAGATCACCACCTGCACCCTGGAAGCTTGATTGGCCACCAAGACCAAAGCCCAGATCACTTCTCTAATTGTCTGTTTTGTTTTTTGACATTTTATTTTCCAGAACTAAAGAAATCTTTATATGCCATATTTTCACAATTTGGACAAATATTAGACATAGTTGCTTTAACAACACTTAAAATGAGAGGACAAGCCTTTGTTATTTTTAAAGATATTAATAGTGCTACAAATGCTCTTCGTTCTATGCAGGGTTTTCCTTTTTATGATAAGCCAATGGTGAGTAATTTATAATGTTGTTATAAAGATTGTCTTTCTCTGTCATAATTTTGCATTGATTGCTTAAAAAATAATAAATATGGAAAAAGTATCAAATTGAAATTAATTTCTTTTAAAAATGTTAACAATTTATATCATATAAATTTTCTATATTTGCAGAGAATACAATATGCCAAAACTGATTCTGACATAATTGCCAAAATGAAAGGTACTTTTGTTGAAAGACCAGCAAAACCCAAAACAAAAGAAGATGCAGTTGATGTTAAAAAACAAAAAAAGAAAGCTGCAAAAGAGCAAGCAAGACAAGCTCAACAAGCACAAGCTGGTCTTGCCTTGGGAGTTATGCCACCTGGTGCAATGGTTGGAATGGTTCCTCATGGTAAGTTGAAGGTTATATAATTGAAAAATAAAATCTAAATAATACAGTGGGTGATCGGTTAACGAACAGTTCGGATAATGAACAAATCGGATATCGAACACTTTTTCGAAAGATTTTTATGTTCAGTTAACGAACACCTCACAGAACAAACTGTGTCCGCGGACTGATGGAATGAGAGGCCAGCCCGATGGCTGCGTGGTAAAGCTATGGCTTAACATTTTGGAGGATCCGGGAGTTCCACTCCTCCAATTTTTCAGGAGGGATGGGCCCAGCCTGTTGAAACCCATCCTTCAATCTTCCGGTTGACCCTACCATGAGTGGTGGCCAGCCTGTGATGACGGGTCTATAACTGGCCACCGCCAGATAAACCCACTCCTCCAGTTTTTCAGGAGATCCCTCCAGTTTTTCAGGAGGGATCTGTGCCCAGCCTGTTGAAACCCATCCTTCAATCTTCTGGTTGACACTACCATGAGTGGTGGCCAGCCTGTGATGACGGGTCTATAACTGGCCACCGCCAGATAAAAATATTCCATAAGGATATTTCAGCTTAACTAACTTAACGGAATGACAGGCTTAGGCCTTGAATGTTCATGGACTTATGGGTAAGGATGGAAGAATAGTAATTTTTCCTGATAAAAATGAACTCAGAGACAATGTAAAACAAATCAAAGATTTATTAAAAAAGGTAAGAGAGAGCGTTCATGGACTTATGGGTAAGGATGGAAGGATAGTAATTTTTCCTGATTAAAATGAACTCAGAGACAATGTAAAACAAATCAAAGATTTATTAAGTTAGAGAGAGATTTTACAATTTTTGGTGTTAGAATGGCACCCATACCAAGTTAATAAGAGAGAGATTTTACAACTTTTGATCTTAGAATGGCACCCATACCAGGTCTGAGGTCAATAAGCTTGGGAATCTCTACCACAACAATGCTATTAATAACTTCAGGAAAATCCTGAAAGAGAAAGAAAAGAATCGAAATTGGACAGATTCTTTATTGAAAATAAACATATAGATGAAAATGCAATATTATGTATGTATATATTATTGTTATTATATATAAATGAATGTAGTAAGAAATTATATAATTTTTTTATTTGTTATTTTGGGTCATCAGAACGAATTAATCAAATTCCCATAAAAATCTATAGTAAATAGATGATCGTTAATGAACAATTCGGATAAGGAACATTATCTTGGAATGGATTATGTTTGTTAATCAATCACCCACTGTAATTAGACTATAACAATTTTTTCATGTAAAATTTTTAAGTATACCAATTTTATATGAACTTGTAAATAATAATTTAGGATTTATGATTAATAAAACTTTATTGAAAAGCTTTTTATGTTTATAATCAATATTAAAAATAATTAAATCCATTAATTAGATTAATAGTTTTTTCCACCAAGGAAACAAAATTTATTTGTGATAAATCAGTTAATATTGTTCAAAATATAGTATGAGTAAATATACAATATTTTGCAGCTGTGCAGATTTTCTTTAAAAGTATGTACAGATTGTATTCTTTAGTTCTGTTATGAACTTATGTTAGCTGATGATGGTATAATGGGCAAAAGCTTTATTGCTGATGATAATTCTTTAATAAAAATTTCCTGCCTGAAAGATTTGTAATTTATTTTTTATTTATTATATGAGTAATTTAAATATTTGTTATATACAAACATAATGCATTAATTAATCTATGTTGAATAATGTCATATGCTGAAAATTCATATTTTTAGTAAATCATAAAGATGAATATTTACATATAATAGATAATTTTCTAATTTAAATAAGAGTTTTCTAAAATATATAAACACCAATACAAAATTAGTTTTCATTTTATGCTCCCTCCATTTACATTTGCTTAGAGATAAACTTTATAAAAATATTCACATATCCCTTGAGATCAACCTCTCAGAGATACGTGAAAATTTTTATTGGTATTATTATTCTGGGAAAAAAGTCAAAAATGATCATCTGAAAAGCAAATTGTAAAATCAGAAACTGTGTTTAAAAGATAGTCATAAAGTTTGAATGTATATAGTTTTATGCACAAAAATCTCAAAATGGAAGATGAATTGAGTCATGAGTATACAAATCCTTAAAACCATTAGAATTTGCAAAAAACATTAAGCAAAACTAATAACATTGATTTATTATTACTGCTTTATTCTTTTATGACAATAAAAAGATTCCTGTAGTCACTGCTCTGTTATCCATACAGTAATATATGTTTGTGCATATTTTCACTACTTACATTTCTACATTGCTTCTTGTTAGCAGTTGTTAGCAAAGGAACATTACAAAACATTCAAATGGCAAGTTAAAAGATAGAAAAATGAAGTCAAATACAATAAAATGAAATGGGAAATTTGTCCAACCTTCAATGTTGATCAGACACAAATCTGGTACCTCAAATAAGTTCATAATAATCATCAAAATTTACTAATTGATTGGAACAATTAGGGATTCTCCAAAACACTTGATTGGAGATATCAGTGATCGCCAAGCCCTACATTAGGCGGCCCCTAGATGGTCAATAATATTGCACAATATTATTGACCGTCTAGGCTTAGTATTGAAGTTTGCACAATGATTGAGGAAAAGATTGAACGAGTTTAAATTTTATTGCACCATGTTTTATCATTGAACTGCATAGGGTTAATATTGCACAATATTGTTTGGTCAACGTTTAGCATTTAAATATTGATGCTTGTGAGCCATCAATATTATTATGCAATAAATATTGATTGATTAAGTTTGAGGGGTCATACAATAATAATGCACAATAAACGTATTATGCAATATTATTGACCATCTAGGGGCCGCTTTAGACAGGTGGTTCTCAATACTGAATTTTGCAATGTATTGCATTTATTTTAATAGATAACAGTGCATATCAGTACAGAAAAAAAAACATTAAAAATTAACAGTTTCCATTATATAAACTAAAATATGAAATAAAAGCATTATCTATGCATTATTTTAGCATTTAATAACAATGAAAATTTTGTACTGCATATGTCTTCTGAGAAAATATAATTGCATTAATTTGTTTAGGCAAAATAATTTTTATAAATACCAATCATAATTTAAATTTTATTTTTTAATATATATTTAAACTCAAGTACATAAAAAAATATGCAATTTGTCTATTAGATGCTTAGCATGTTGGAACTGTAAATTGTGAACTTTTCATATAAAATCTCTTATTTCAGAAATTGAATAAAGAGTACTACTAATTTTTTATAAAATGATATTTTAAATAAACCTTGCCTTAATAATTGGATTTTTCAGGATTTTTATTCTAGATTTACAATAAAATTTGAATAATTTTGCTTCATATTTCTATCAAAAATGGGAAAAAATATATGAATAGATTGGTAAATCAATGATATTTTGTAATCATGGAAAGTTGATTTGTTAATTATAATCAAATTAAATGCAAATTATTATAAATAATTATATCTTAATATAAAATACAGTTGCTAAAATTTTTATCTTAGGTTTTGATATTTAATGTAAATAATTATATTTTAAGGTAAAACATATGAATTGTTATTATTTTATATTAATTTTCATAAAACATATAAGCAAATTATTGCAGCATTAAATTATCGTACTTTAAATGATGGCATTACTGGGAATTTCAATAAATAATACAATTAAACCTATTTGTATACCGATTTGTAGGGATCTCGTTGGTTGAATTTATGTCATCAGTAAAGATAATCACTTCCATTATTAACATATGTTTGATTGCTAAGTCGAATTAATTTGAAATGTTAAAATATTGATATGATGAAAGCTAAAAAGTAAATGAAATGAAATTAAATAGAAGCAAAACAATGTAATGATTTATTAAGCAGTTGGAAATATTTGATTTTTTTTTATAAATAGGCTAATTATCAGCAAAAATGTTTAGCTTGGAGGTATCTAAACTGACTACAGACCAGTTAGTCAAAACCAGACAAGACAGTGAGATAGAATATATTTAAATGGATAGTCTCTGGACCAGTTATTCCCAATGAATTAATTTGAAATGTTAAAATATTGATATGATAGAAGCTAAAAAGTAAATGAAATGAAATTAAATAGAGGCAAAACAATGTAATGATTTATTAAGCAGTTGGAAATATTTGATTTTTTTTTATAAATAGGCTAATTATCAGCAAAAATGTTTAGCTTGGAGGTATCTAAACTGACTACAGACAAGACAGTGAGATAGAATATATTTAAATGGATAGTCTCTGGACCAGTTATTCCCAACCTTATTTTGCCATGCCCCATCTAAGCATCTCAATAAAATCCTAATGCCCCTGTGACATATAATTTTTATTATTCAAAAAATGAACTCCTATTTATCATGGAGGAAGACTAAAATTGCAGTTGACTTAGTTTAAACAAGCTTCCAAAGAAAAAAGAAAAACAGGACAGTTGAAGTACTGAGGAAGAAATCACTAAGAAATTGTTAAAAAGAGAGTACTGCATTTAAATATGTTTTGTCTCAATCTTAATACAAATGCTCCCGGTGATTCCATAGAATAGACCCCCAGAACCATAAGAAATGAAAAAAATTCACTGTTAATAACTTATTCTCGAATTTCTCTCCTTAAATTCAAATTGCCCCCTTGTGAGGTGTGGGCCCCATATTGGGAACCATTGCTCTGGACTAATTGGTTTATATTAACAAGTTAATTACTATATGACCTTATTTTCACTAAATGCAATTAATTCTATTCTGTTTTTCACTGATTCCTCAGTGTTTGGTCAGCCTAAGTCTTTGTAAAATCATTCCTAAGATCTCTTAATATACAGATTTTTAGACTTCACTTTAATGTTATATTGGTAATAATGTATTTAATATTGAAAAAGTTGACAAAATTTTCAATATTAAAATGTAATAATACTAAATTATAAAATATATATTTCTAACCATAAGTAATTTTCTTCATTTTTTTGATTTTTAATAATTTTTTATAATCAGTTTTCAATTGTTACCTAATTATTAAATGCCAGGGTGATTACAGTTCCTATCACAACTTTGGAATAGTTAACCAGATTAAAGAATTGAGATTTGTCGGATTGCCCAGATTCCTCCTCTCATAGAAAATATTTTTAAATTTTATAAAAATCTGGTATGGGGCCTGAATTTGATTCTGATCTGAATGGAATGTCAAACAATTTCCATGCAGACAATGACTAATGATAATTTTATATCATTTTGAATAAAAGATTTTAATAAATATTCTCAAAAATGTTCATTTTTGTTAATTTCTGAATACAAAATTCTGAAAACCAATCATATATTACACATTACAATAATGTTTGTTCCTGCCATTATGATGGAATCTGAATTGCTGAATCAAATGTTAAAAGAAAATGACATTGAAGCAAATAGTTTTACAAAATTTGATTCCCCCTGAAAATATATCTTTTAGATCATATCTGCATCATACTTCTCTGAATTTATAAGCAATTTATATTAAAAAATTTATTTTTGTTTTAAAAGTTACATTATAAATAATTTTTGATTATAAATGAATATGCTTGTGCATGTTTGTAATGTCATCCATTTTAGGTAATGAAAATGATATATTTTAAAAAAATGCAACTTGGAACAAAATTTCAGAATTTTTTTCATTTGGCACTACATAAATTGAATAGGAAATAGATACTGAATACTCTTATGAAATTATTTACATAGATATGGCTAGTTCAATTTATTACAGAGTATATTTAAGTGCAGTTCATTAGTTTGGAAAAGTGATTATAAAATATGGAAATGGAATTTTCCATGTAGCCCATATGATATAAGCATATATCGTTTATCAGTCAAACTTTGCAAAATTTTTCTGAAATTATAGTCCAAGGAAACCTATTGATTTTTTCAGTATGTTTATATATTATTTAAAAATGCAATATAAATATAACTAATTAAGATTCAACAGCTCATTAAGTGAAAAAACAACACAAAATTTGAATTTAATATCGTAGAACTTTCAGCTTAATTACCGAAAGTATTAAGCCAAAAGTTACGGTATTTTATTACTGTACTTTATATGGTAATAAAATACCGTAAAAATACCGTACTGGTTATTTAATATGGTATTTTATTACCGTAGAGCTTTCGGCTTAATTAAGCCGAAAGCTGTACGGTATTAATTTCAAATTTCCACCGCCCAACAATAATAATTTAAATGATTGTTGAAATCTCAACTACGTGATTATATATTTAATGTAGAGCTTTCGGCTTAATTAAGCCGAAAGCTCTACGGTATTAATTCAAATTTCCATCGCCCAACAATAATAATTTAAATGATTGTTGAAATCTCAACTACGTGATTATATATTTTATATATATAGACTATAACAAAAAAGGATAATTAATTTATTATTACAATATATATATTTCCTGTATAATTTATTCATATTTATTGTTATATTTAATGGGTAATTTTCAAATTTTGAATGTATTCTAATGATTTATTCTTGTTTGCAAGAAATTCAACCGCTGATGATGGCTTAATTAAGCCGAAAGTTCTACGATATTAAATTCAAATTTTGTGTTATTTTTTCACTTAATGAGCTGTTGAATCTTTATTAGTTAACTTTTCACTTTTCTTTTTAAATATAACTAGTGTTATTATAAACATGCAATATAAATATTGTATTATTGTATAATATATTTGTGTTTTTATTTTTCAAAAATAATAATTAAGTAATTATTATTATTATTATTATTATTTTAGCTCAGCCAATGCCAATACCTGAACAACCACCTAATCAAATTCTGTTCTTGACAAACTTACCTGAAGAAACAAATGAAATGATGTTATCGATGTTGTTTAATCAGTGAGTATTTGATATGATATATATAACAGTATTTATAATAAAATTAATCAAATCATGGTTCAAATTATTAAAAATTGATTAATGATATGATAATAGAATAAATCATTGATTATTGGCAATTGAAATTTTTACTTCAAATGTTATCTATTTGGTAATTTACAAAATCAAACTGCTTAAGTTCACTAAATAACTTTTCAACAAACACTTTATAGCAGTAAACTCAATATATTTTTTTTATTCTGCAAAGTATTATACACCATCCTCAGTACCAGAGTTGCGGAGTCGAAGGTTTTTAAGTTTAGATGGAGTTGTTCCTTACAAATTTTAGGGAATCGGAGTCGGATTTTTTTTTAAAGTTGGAGTCTGAATTGAATCATTTGCCATATGATTCTGCAAACCTGGATTGCAGAGTCGGAGTCGGATTTTTAAAATGCCCGGAGTAGAGTCGGATCATTTACCATCCGACTCTGCAACCGTGCTCAGCACTATATGTTAACATACAGAAGTATTCAAACAATCTTTTGAATACTTCTATATGTTAATATATAGTGCTGAGGATAGTGTATAGCCAAAAGCACTTCACAAAATAAAATAAAAAAAAATATCTATTGAGTTTACTGCTATAAAGTGCTTGTTTAAAAGTTATTTAGTTATCTATTTGGCTTTGATCTAATGAAAGTATTACTTATTAAAAGTAAAACATTTCAGAAGTGCATCAATCTAGTAATGAATGAAAAAATAATTTGAACTATTACAGTGCTATCAAATAATGTATCCTGTATATACTAAATACAACATATATACAATGTGTATACATATTTTCTTTTGATGAATAATCTTAAGAAAAAAAAATATGATATTCATTGAAAATATTGTGATTCAGAATTGATCATAAAATAGTTTTAAATACAGTTTTATTTCAGTAATAGGTTTGAATTAAGCATTATTGTAAGTAATATATATAGTTAATGAAAATACATTTTCCGTATTCAATTCTAATTGTAATGTTAAAAACAGGCATGTCAAAAAATTAAAATTTTTTCCAAATGAAAATTAGAACATTTTGTTGTTTTGAATTTAATAATATCTTGAAGCCAGAATTATTAGAATGAAAAATAAATTGTAATAATGATGCAATTATCTAAGTATTTGAGAATCTGGAAACCTCATTTCCTCATATGTGTTGAAAAATTAATGATCTACTGTTATATAAAGATGTTATATACATATGTATAACACCTTTTATATAACAGACTTATTCATTAAATGACTATATTGGATATCTAAGATAAATGTATCCAGTCGTTTATTTTATTTAAATATTCTTTCTATGAAATTTACAGCAATTATCAAAGAAATGAAAGAAAATCTTATATAAAATCTTACATTAAAAATTCATATTTGTTGAAAGGTATATATTATCAATAACTATATTTAAAAAAGATTATATATTTTTTTGTTATATAATGAGAATTTTGATTTCCTAGACCAGTGTTCCAACCAGGGTGCTGCAGCACCTCTAGCAAATCTCACAGCGCCCTAAAATGGCATGGCACCTCGGTTGGGAAATACTGTCCTAGACAATTATTAACATAGTTTTATATATGATTATGCTCCGAGTTAGTGAAATATTTGAATTAGCAAGTTGTTATATATAATTTGTGTGTGCATATGTATGCATGCATCTACACGTGTGTGTGTGTGCGTGCGCACGCGCGCGCGCGCACACAGACACACCATTATATATTCACTCACTCACTCTCACACATACACACAAACATTCATATGTATGCATGCATCTACACGTGTGTGTGTGCGTGCACACGCGCGCGTGCGCACACAGACACACCATTATATATTCACTCACTCACTCTCACACATACACACAAACACACACACTGCAACAATTTATTTATTTAGTTACTAGTATTAATCATATGCATACACAGTTAAAGCAGACAATTGTTTACAAAAACAAAAATAATTTTATATGAGAATTAGAGAAAAGAAAAAATTTTAAATGAATCCTTTATAGAAAAATTAACATCAAAATTTGTCTTCATTATTAAAATATCATATTTATTCTAATAATTAATAAATATTTTCTATATACTGTATCTTTGAATAAAATAATAAATCTTTGCAAAATAAATCATCAGAATATTTGATGAAAATAAAGAATATTAAAGATGTTTCTAATAAATATTTATCTATCTCTAATAAATAATTTTTAACCTTATAATTTTTATTCCTTTTTTTTACCATTTTTAAAGATATAACTTTCTACTGATGGAAGTATTCGATATTTAATTACAATTTTTGATACTTACTATAGCTTTAACCATTAAACTTCAAGATTTTATGGTTATAGTATTAATCAAAAAGGGTGTATAATTTAATAAGCCAAGGTTTAACATATATACAGAGCAAATGGATTTATAACCACTATTGTAAAATTTTCTGGAAATTTTTGATGATTTTGTACTATAAAATTAAAAAAATTATTAAAATGAGTTATACATATAAGTTTTAAATAAATACATTTAAATTTTTTTTATCAAGAAAGATTAATAACTTGCTTAACTTCTAATCATTAAATTAAATTTTATTTTAGATTTCCTGGTTTCAAAGAAGTTCGTCTTGTACCTGGTCGGCATGACATTGCTTTTGTTGAATTTGAAAATGAAGTTCTATCAGCTGCTGCCAAAGATGCCCTTCAAGGATTTAAAATAACTCCCACTCATGCAATGAAAATTTCTTTTGCAAAGAAATAATTTGATATTATTAGATATGTAATTTCATTTTCAGTGTTTTTATAATGTACTCATTTTTCAATAAAAAGATAACTTGTAATATTTAGTTTAATTTTTTTGTAGTCAGTAGAACAGAAAATATTTATATTGTGAAATTATTTTTTATACAAATGACAATTTCTTTAATATGACTCATTATAATATAGTAATCCCTATGGTTAGCGAGGGATTATGTTCCTGCAAAACATTGCTCTTGGTAAAGTTAAACTTTTTATGAGAAATATAGATTTAGAGAAGTGGTAAGAAAGACAAACATATTTAGTACTTTTTATTATACATAATGCTCACTAAATACAAAAAAACATTTAAAGAATAATCCGTAAAAAAACTATTTACATTAAAATAATTTGATTGAAACAAGTCTGGACATCGGCTCTGGTAGACAGGTGAGATCCATTATCAGATGATTGAAGTAGAAATTTGTTCTGAACTATTTTATTCTGAAACTCTCAACTGTCTATATGAATCTAACAAATCTTTCAAACTCCGCTTTAAGTTTAAATTTTGCTTCATGTTGGGGTCGAGTTCAAGATAAACTTAAGCAAAATTATTTGCCATTAGTAATACTTTGCTTAAGTTAGTAGTAATTTTATTCTTTTGGTCTTTGTCGTCTTCCTCACGAGATCTGATTTGTTCCTCTAATTCCTCTTTAGTCAACTTATGTGACTACAGCAGTTGCTCTGTCATCCTTTGCCAAATTAACATCCAGACATTTTGCAATATTCACCATCTCTCTGACCTCTGGGAATTTATTGGGCAAATCATTCACACTTTCTACAGCTTAGACCAACAGGCATTCTTCAGGGTTGACTGCTTTACTTCATAGTCAAATGATGATGCAGTCGGCGATGTTGAACTGTTTCCAGCAATTTTTGCTATCAGATGGGTCATTTTCAATAGCTTTCAGTATCCTATTAAACGTGTGACGTGTATATTATCGCTTGAATGTTTCTAATTAGTCCATTAGTTGTACGAGTGAAGTATGTGGAGATAGAAATACAACACCAATATTTAGGTGAGCGAACTGAAATGCTGTGTCTCTTGGAGCCTTATCCAAGATGATCAGCGCCTTGAAGGTCAAGTGTTTTTGGGTCGACCGGATGGCCGCGTGGTAAAGCTTTGGCTTACCACCCTGGATGACTGGGTTCAAATCCGGGTCCCTTACCTCCAGTTTTTCAGAGGTAATCGGCTCATTGAACCCCATCCTTCAACTATCCGGTTTACCCCATCATGAGTGTTGGCCAGCCTATCATGGGTTCTATAAGTGGCCGCCCCCAGATATAGCCCATGAAGATATGGCGGCTTATTCTAACCATGTTTTTTTGGATAGAAACTGCTCAACATTATGAAGCAATTATTCAATCAGTCCATTGTCAATGCAGTTATCTACATTTTCTTGTTTGCACCAAAATACGAAGATATTTGTTCTTATCTTTCAAGGCTTTTTTTTGTTAACAGATAACGCCACTTTCCATTCAGGGAGAATACTAAGTGACGGGGCGAAACAAGCCCTTCCACAGGCTGCCCACCCCTGCGGAGGGGTCAGCCGGATTGTGGAGGACGGGGATCGACGGGCCGGGCCCGGACCCCATGCCCTGCGGAGGGGTCAGCCGGATTGTGGAGGATGGGGATCGACGGGCCGGGTCCGGACCCCATAAATACTTTCAAGGGATGGGACCCGAGACTCGAACCCGGGTCCTCCAGAGTGGATTGGTTAGCTAGTGATACACTAACATTGGTTTTGTCCAGGATCTGCGTAATCCGGTAAGCAGACGCTGCACCGCATCAGAGCGCTTTTGGAAGGAGGGCTCCAAAATTATCATTTTCTCAATATAAGGACGACCGGATGGCCCCATGCTAAAGCTGTGGCTTACCAGCCTGGACGATCTGGATCCTACGCCTCCATTTTTTCAGGAGGGGTCTGGGCCCGGCTCATCGAATCCCTCATCTCATCATGCGTTTTGGTCAGCCTGTTATGGGTTCTATAAGTGGCTACCGCCAGATATAGTATATCACTCGTGCGATATGGCGGCTTAACCAAACTAACCTAACCTAAACTCGATATTGTGCGGCCGGATGTGGTAACGCTTATATCTCCTGAAAAGATATTTTACAACGTTTCGACGTTGGAAATAGTATATTTAACAGATCTTAATTTTAATTCAATATTCCCATCCGTCATTATATAGACTGCGACTCTACATTTCGCGTTTGGATTCATCCACATTAGCTAGGCGCGGCTTTCGTGGACAGACATTATACAGTTATTTAAAAATAAATGTGCATTTTTAATATATTTATATTTCAAATTTAAAAAAATTTATATAAAAATATGTTTTGTAAAAATTTCAAGAATTATCATATATAATAAAGGAATAAGCGTGTGGAGTCCATGTTTCTACGCATGTGCAAACTCCCGGGACCGCAAGTGCCGCTATTACTATTTTCTCTCGCTTCGAATCTTTAATCACGTCTTTTAGAACACTAAATCCCAATCTCATTATAAATTTTGCTTTAAATTATCATAGTTTTCTTCCTGTTTATGTTTGTATACTTGTTTTCGTTATTTGACTTCAATTTCTGTCTTTTTCGATCGAAAAATTTTGGCTGTTCAGTTTGCATTTGGCGCGACGAGGATACATAAATATTGCATTTTAATAATATTTAATTTATTTCAGAATTTAAATAATATTCTATTCGTTTCAGAAATTATAATTTTTTATTTTAAGATAAAAATTATAATTATTACTTAGATAACTTAATCGGTAAATCGATAGTATTTCAAGTAAAGAAAATTTTACATGAAATTGGCAACTAACTTAAAATAAAAACCAAACTTGGTTTGGATAAAATAAAAAAGACAGGCAAATGTATTATATACAAGGATATACTAAATAAATGAAAAATCTAAAATTTGACAGATAAAAAACAAATGTTTCTTTTTGGATGTATTTGGGCAGATAGTGACCATGGGCTAACTAGTATTAATATGTTTAGATTACTTAATATTCACATTACAACAATACAATTACTTAAGAATTAGTTTTTCTCCAATAATGTAACAAACAAAGCATTTATATATAAAATATGCCATTTCATTTTCAATTTTTTTAAAAATTCAAAACTCAAATAATCAATGTAGTATATATTATGATTTAATACCAATAAACAGAATAATATATGTACTAAATCTGTAAGAACAATAAAATCATCAAAATTAATAATTCTTTAATTTAAATAGAATACACAATATAAACTTCTTTTGAGCTACAGAGAATTAGATATATTCCTAAATTGTTCATTTAAATGAAATCCATAGTAATCAATAAAATTTTACAAAACTATGTATTATTTCAACAATTCAAATTTTTGGATAAATCTAGTCTTTAAATTATTTTGTTACATTGCAAAATCATCAAAATTAATAATTCTTCAATTTAAATAGAATACACAATATAAACTTCTTTTGAGCTACATAGAATTAGATATATTCCTAAATTGTTCATTTAAACAAAATCCATAGTAATCAATAAAATTTTACAAAACTATCTATTATTTCAACAATTCAAATTTTTGGATAAATCTAGTCTTTAAATTATTTTGTTACATTTTATAGGATATAATTTTTTCATATTTATATAAAAACTTTTAAACTGATTTTAAAAAATATATTTATTATTTTTATTAAAAAACTTATTTCCTTCTGGTTTTAGTTAATTTTTCCCATTATTATGAAAATAAATTTTTTTTTTTATTTTATATGTTCAGAAAAAAATAGAATTTTGATAAATTTTAGATAGATATTTTAACATATATTGGTTATTCTATAGAAAAATTATTCTATTAATAATGTCGTTTGCTTATTGCATTACTATAATTCATCGGAAATTAATTCTAGATAATATTTTATCATAAAAATTTTGTATTCATATTATTATATGGACCATTTATTATGAAACTGGTGTTTTGTTACATTTTATAGGATATAAATTTTTCATATTTAGATAAAAACTTTTAAACTGATTTTAAAAAATATATTTATTATTTTTATTAAAAAACTTATTTCCTTCTGGTTTTAGTTAATTTTTCCCATTATTATGAAAATAAATTTTTTTTTTTATTTTATATGTTCAGAAAAAAATAGAATTTTGATAAATTTTAGATAGATATTTTAACATATATTGGTTATTCTATAGAAAAATTATTCTATTAATAATGTCGTTTGCTTATTGCATTACTATAATTCATCGGAAATTAATTCTAGATAATATTTTATCATAAAAATTTTGTATTCATATTATTATATGGACCATTTATTATGAAACTGGTGTAAGTCCATTTTTGAAAAAAATTGCAACAACAGTAATTCAAATATAATTTAGTGTGAATTTTTTATTTATAGATAATTTACAATTTATATATTAAAATTACTGAATGCTTTGATCAATTGAAAATTTGTTGGTAAATGAAATCGTATTTTTTTTATCATAAAAATTTTGTATTCATATTATTATATGGACCATTTATTATGAAACTGGTGTAAGTCCATTTTTGAAAAAAATTGCAACAACAGTATAATTAGATATAATTTAGTGTGAATTTTTTATTTATAGATAATTTACAACTTATATATTAAAATTTCTGAATGCTTTGATCAATTGAAAATTTGTTGGTAAATGAAATCATTTATTATGAAAGTAGTGCAAGTCTTTTCCTATAGTTTTTAAACAATTTGTAAACTAATGAGTAAAACTGAGGCATTTTACAATTAGATTCCTCATATAATATGAAAATCTAGAAATTAGTAAAAAAAATATCTAATTGTGATTTCTGCATTCTCAAACATGATATCGCATATACACGTGTGTGGATAAATTATCTAAATACAATTCCTCAATATACTCATTGTTATGAACCTACAAAAATTTAAATTGTTAATTTTCATTCTCAGTTCTAATTGAACCATCACACTATAAAAACAAAATAAAATCATCTAAAATCAGCACCATGTTCATTTTTCATTTTTTTATCCATCAGTGGAACTTCAGATTCAATACATCCATTATTTAGCATTTTATTTTTATAAAAATCCATCCCATGCCATCAAAAAAATATAAAAACATGATGCAGTTATTGCCTTACATACCTCCTATGTACCACAAATATTTCAAAACACTTCCACATAAAGATCCAAAGTGAAAAACAAAATCTAATCCTAAATTTCATAAGCATAATATAATTTAACAATCTATATATATTATAAATCTGAAATGCCTGAGAGCGTATGTTCGGTTATAGCAAGAATGGCTGAATGGATTTTTATGAAATAACTTTTGTTTGTAAATTTTTTTGCTTATATTCCGTGACAGACAGGTATTGATTATTAGAAATTGGTTTTAGATATTATAATTGGCGTAAATTACTTGATAACAATCAAAGATGGAAGATCAGCGCTACTTGATCAACCTCACTGGTTTACAATGATCACGTGACATGTTAGCTGACCGATATCATTAGATTACTAAGATCGTCTGCTTAGTAACCTGACCGATATCATTAGATTACTAAGATCGTCTGCTTAGTAACTGAGCTGATATCATTAGATTACTAAGATCGTCTGCTTAGTAACTGAGCAGTCTCATTGGATCATAATGGACATGTGATTCTTGAACGTGATCATTATAATCCAATGAGACTGCTTTTAATGGCGGATATCGAGTATTGTGCTGTATATTATTTCGTTAAATTATTGAACTTAAGTTTCACTTAAAAGGTTTTTAAAATCTTTCTCTAATTTTCCATCGATTAATGCTTACATTACTTTATTTAGCCTAATAAAGGTATTTTTTTTAAATATTTTTCTAATTTTCTATTGATTATAGCTTACATTATAAGGTTTTTTAATTAATCTTTTTCTAATTTTCTATTGATTATTGCTTACATTACTTTATTTAGCCTAATATACTTAAGTGCCAAAATTTCTCACTTTTACTGGCGATTATGTATAATTCCGGAATGAATTTGGTAAGTTTGATAAATACGGCTTAATATATTACTTTTAAAGCGATTTTTGCTTAATTTCCAAAATATAGTTTATAAATTTGATAAATATCATGAAAAATCCCACTTTTCGTTGTTTTAATATATAATTTAACTATAAGGTTCTATTATTTCACTTTTATAACACCCTCTTAGCACTCATTCATCTTTAACTTCGATTATCTCCAGTCGTTTCAGTACATTTTCAATATCGTCTTCCACACTCTTGACTAAAGACTTGTTTATAGTCCGACGAAGCTAACGTTTCGTTAGCACTAAAACGTGTGTCACCCTGCTTTCTAATTTGCTTGTTTATAGTTAATATTATATAAACAAGAGTAATATTTAAATGCCTCAATAAAAAATTCAACATTGCTATTTGAACCAAGGACCTTCTTGATTTGAGCACTCTGCCATCTTGTATCAGATCGCAAAGCATCATGGTATAACCATAACGTTGAAACCACGGTGAAACCTAGAACTCGTTATAGGTTGTCAACTTCGCGTCGGTACGCTGCATTATGGATAACGTCGGAGTATAAACCTATGAATTGTTTCTAACCTCGACATCGCCGACGAGCATCTCCGCCATGTCGGACTATAAACAAGCCTTAAATCCGAGTCTCTTTTCAAACGTGATGTTTTCCAGTGTGTTCTTGAGATACGAGTCTGGACGTATGCTTCTACGTTTAAGGGCAAATCAGAGCGCGGATATTATTGTTGTGGTATGTTGTGGCAATATCATCCCGTCATCAAGTTTAGGGAATTATCTTTACTTGGCACTTATATATCTTGCTCAGTTCATTTGCTATTAATTCATATTTCCTCATTTTTTTCATTTTCAGTTGCTATTAGCAAATCTTGATTTTTGATTTCGATCCCAATACGATATATAATCTTTATTTTTCTGTGTGTCTTACTATACAAAAACATAGGGCCAAGGCAGGATTAAAACCCTTAGATGCCCTAAGCCTTACACCTGTAATTCAAAACATATAAAACGTACTTACATTTTAATAGACTAAACAGCTAGAGCTGAGTGTGCTATTGCAGGGTCTCCAAACTACTGTCCGCGATATGATTTTATCCGGCCCGCCAATTGAAATAATTTCTCAATAAGAATTCGAAAAAACACGGGGTGTTGATAGATTTCAAATGCATTAATTAAAATTGGTTCAAAAGGGGGTGTTGATAGATTTCAAATGCATTAATTAAAATTGGGTTCAAAATACATTCCCGAATAACAAAAAGTAACTGTAATCCAAGTTACGATCTTTCTGACTGTAAAAGGTCGGTTAAAATGGACAAACGAAGAAAAAATTTAAAAGAATTCAAAACGAAATAAAAAAGTTATTCCTTATATCTGCTTTGTTATTGTATTGGTTTATCTGCTATAACTCATATATCTAATTCTAGAGTTTTTTATTTTTTTGCTATGGCCCGCAGAACAATGCTGAAGCCACGTAGCTGACGGTCAGCAGACCCCGCGACGCGGGGAGCCCCGAACTTCGTGGGGCCCCAACTCACCCTGAAGAAAAAACCTCTAAAACCCAATCAATCCTCAATAACCTCGATTTTAACGCAGAACAGTTAAACTTATTTAATGCGGGGCGTCGGCGTTCGTTAGATGTAACTGTAAAACTTAGCGCTAATTTACAATTTATGTATTGTTTTCAGATACATTTTTTTATGTTTCCGAGTGCAGCGATTGTTTGATTAAAGCGCTACAGTACATCTAATGCAGTGCTCTCGAAAGTGGCAAGCTACCACAAACTAATCTGTATACATCTATACGACACAAGTTTAAAATCTTATACATAGAGAAGTAAATCAAATTATGCGTATCATTTGTTAGAATGTAATCATGTGTTTAATGATGATTTTAAAGTTTTCAAATAAAAAATCATTCACCTTTTTTGAGTAATATCCCCGACGTAATTATAGCTATAAAATTATACTTGACATTACTTGTTACTGTAGCCTCGGCAGAGCGATCTTTTTCTAAACTAAAAATTATTTACGTAGCACAATAACGCAAGTGCGATTAGCAGGTTTGCCTATATTATCCATAGAATGCGACAGAACTAAAAACTTAATATCAATATACTCATAGAAGAATTTGCAAATAAAAGCCAAACGTTCGGAACGATTTCCTAACAGCATGTAAACTTAAATATCTTCTGATGTATTTAACTGTTGTTTAATAGTGCAAGTAAAATTACTTTCATTTAAATCAATGTAGATCTGTTTAAAAATGTTACAATTTGACAATTTTACAATTATATATAATAAAATTATTTTCACCTGTATAAAGTTCCACGTATTAACCTTATTAATAAATTAGTTTGCCTTAGGCTTATAAATAAACGTTGACACCTAGAGTTACAGGGTTTTGATCATTTACGTTTAAGCAAATCATTTTTACGCCGACATTTACTATCAATGTATGTCGACACCTTGCGTTAGAGTTTAGATAGTGTTGTGAGGAAGTTGACTTTGACCTGTCCTATTTTTATTTTATTATACACTCTATTATTTCCTATAAAAACAAAATAAAATCATCTAAAAATCAGCACCATGTGCATTTTTCATTTTTTTATCCATCAGTGGAACTTCAGATTCAATACATTCATTATTTAGCATTTTATTATTATAAAAATCCATCCCATGCCATCAAAAAAATATAAAAATATGATGCAGTTATTGCCTTACATACCTCCTATGTGCCACAAATATTTCAAAACACTTCCACATAAAGATCCAAAGTGAAAAACAAAATCTAATCTATACGGGAAAGATTTTCAGAAAATATTGAAGAAAATCCTGTAGGTCATCTAAAAGGTTATAATTTAAGAGAAAGATAACTTAAGTACTGTACTACACCATGAACCTCCTGAGCAACGCCAGGCACGGGTATGCTAGTAAATAAATAAATAAATAAATACTGAGATTAAACCATAGTATTTCCTGTCTTGTTTTTATTTATAAACAAAATCGGACTAAAACATAGCTTAATTCTGAAATTAAACAATAGTATTTCCTTTCTTGTTTTTATTTATAAACAAAATCGGACTAAAACATAGCTTAATTCAAATGAAATTTAAATAAATACTGAAATTAAACAATAGTATTTCCTGTCTTGTTTTTATTTATAAACAAAATCGGACTAAAACATAGCTTAATTCAAATGAAATTTAAATAATCAAAATTTAATGATTTAAACAATTTAATAATTATGAAAATGGTGTAAGTCCATTTATGGCCCAAGAAAAAAATATTTGGTTTATTTAATTTCATAAAAATTATTTGTATAATGAATTTACATATATTTAAATTCATAGAAACATGGGAAAACTTACTAGATTATCCATATTTTTGAATTGATTGAAATGCAAACCTTTAAATATCTCAACACAAGGAAAAATGGACTTACACCACTTTCATAATAAATGATCCCTATCTTACCTGTGCATTCATTTTCTTTGTTTGTCCGTATCTAACCATTAACCTTCTGGCTTGATAATCTAAACAATTAGAGCATGACACTAATTCACGAAAACTACCAGAAGCAGGAAACCATGCTTCTAAATCATATTTTTTAGCTGCAGCATTATTAAGGGCACCTGAAATATTAAAAATCTTTGAAATCAAAATAATAATCATAAATTCAAACAAAAATCTAAGAATAAAAATACTGTATATAAACAAAATTATGCATAATATAGTTTATTTAATTCTAAATATTTTATATTTTTTTCTTCAGCCAATTATTTATATATATATATTGTAATTTTTTAAGTTATCAAGTTTTTAATTGTGAGTGGATTGATAAACCAAGACTATATTCAGAAATTTAGCCTGAAAAAGAAGAAAAAGATATAAAGAAAAAATTAGGGAAATAAGAAAATAAAAGAGGATATGAGGGATTATGTAGAGAGCTACTTAAAATATACTTGGCAAGGTCTTGTTATTTGCTATCTGATTTTTTGTGAAACAAAATAACTGTTCAGTCATTCTAAGCTGTTTTGAAACTAAAATCAACTGTGACATCAGTACAGACAGAAACAGATATATTAGATAAATTTAACTTTAAAAAGAAGTTTGACCTAATCTTAACCTAGGACAATGCATATATCCAAATAACAATTAAATTTGGCTAAAATCCTATGTTATTAAACAATTATATCTAATTTAAAGGAATTAATGCTAATTAGCACTAATATGTGACTATGATAACAGGCACAATAATGCATATATGATATGATTATGCTAACTGACTCAAGTAATCTCTAATAATATGCAATCTAGCATATATGTATTAATGCAATACAATAGAACATTATATAGATAAGTAAATTGATGATTAAATGTAGAACTATTAAAAACAAAACTAATATAAAAAACTTTATAAAAAATGAACCATCATTAAGACAAATATGTAAAGATTTAACCCAAACTATTCCTAATTAATTTTTATTTCTCTTATTATTTGGGAATTTATTTAGTTTAAGGGTTAATTTACATTTCCACCTTGGGAAATTAGAAATTATGAGTTATGGAACAAAAATACCATTTTTCTAACAAAGTCTCTTATCACATGATATCAACTATTCTGAAATATCATTAGTGATCCAATTTGAGAATTAAAGAATGATTTCTCATCAAAGATTTACAATCAATAAATAAGTATTATCAAATTGTAAAGAGGATGATATGAATTGTTTTATCTATAAATTAGAAATTGAAGTTATTGCATAAATACTGTAAATGAGCCAAGCATATGATTTGTAAAAATTCTATAAAAAGGATTTTTGCCATTATGGCAATGTTTAGTTTAGAATTGTGTGATGATTAGTGATTTTTAACTCTCTCTTGTGATATCAATAATTGATTACTTTTTTGTATCAGACTATGAAGGTAATAAAATAAAATATTATTTACCAATATTAAATAAAAAAAAATGTTCACATGCAGTAAAATATAGGTATTCTTTCACTTACAATGAAGTTATGTATTGATAATCCCATCATAGATCAAAAATGACTGATAAAGTTAGTAATTTGTTTTAACATATAAGTTACCTCCCCAAATATCCATGTCCATTTTTAATCTGAAGCAGAGATACTGTATAAACACAGTATTTATAATTAATATATAATAATAAAACTCATTTAATAATAAAAGAAATGAAATACAAATGAAACTTGGTTATAAAAAATATCACAGGACACGAAAGAATTGCTTGTTCAACAATTATTTGTTGTATATGAGAATGTAAAAATATCAGGAATTGAATCGATTATAAAAAATATCAGAGGACATGAAAGAATTTGCTTGTTCAACAATTATTTGTTGTATATGAGAATGTAAAAATATCAGGAATTGAATGCAGATTTCCAGATTGATATACAACTTCTTTACCACATGGCTATTATAATTAATACAAAAATTATATTTATTTATTTATTATAATCACAGTCATTATAATAAATAAATTAATTCTGTTTAATTTATATTGTTCAAAGAAGGGTCTATTGAACAATACATAGAATGTATTAATTATAATATTGGAAAATATGTAAATATTTTTAAAATAAAATAAAATGTATTTTTGTAATACATCTTATATTGATAAAACATATTATATACATTTTATAATATTTTTAAAATACTATTATAAATATTTTAAAGCAAGCATGTCAAACTTGCCACCCACAAGCTACATGAGATCCTCAACAGTAGTGTTGGAGCGACTTTGCATTCCCAGTGACTGTGATCGCAGCTACTGACGAAAAAAAGTAGCAGTGAAAAAGAAAAGCAGTGAAAAGTAGCAGTGACGATTCACTGGAAAAAAAGTAGCAGTGAAAAAGAACAGTGATTTGGCATTTCGAGCTCTCTGGGCAGTGACTGTGATCGCAGCTACCGACGTCATATTCACTGGAAAAAAAGTAGCAGTGAAAAAGAACAGTGATTTGGCATTTCGAGCTCTCTGGTGGTGGAAATACTCAGCAGAAATTAATATTTATATGTCGACAATAGCAACAATAATATATAGCATATTGAATAATTTTTCAATTATAAAAATATAAAAAATAAGTAGTGTACTAAGATCGTATACCGAGGTAGGACTGTACTATGTACTTTTTTCTGTTATAATATTTCGTTTTATTTCTTAAAAAAATGTAATTTAGCGCCATCTAAAATTTACTATAATAAAATTCTATCAAAAATAGAATGTATAATAGAATGTAATAATAAAATTCTATCATTCGTGACAGTTAGCTTTTTTGCATAATTATG
>AYEL01029912.1:0-21464 GCA_000484575.1 Olivierus martensii
CTTTCACGATTTCTGATATAATATTACTTTTTATTTTTTTTTACTTTTATTTATTACTTTTTTAAGAGATTATTTAAAAGAATCCTAAAATTGAATTATATTAAATTAATTAATTAATTTTTCTTAATTATTAGTAGTTATTTAACAATCAAGAAGCTATCAATGACATCACATTTTTATAAGACTTTCAATCACGTCAGTTTTAGTTTTAACTATTTCAGTTTAATGTTTTTCATTTGATTCTTTATCCAAAATTAAAAAAAAAATATCAGAGTATGGTATATTACTGACAAAATCCAATTTTTTTTTGTGCCAAAAAATTAAAATGCAAAAAAGTTAGGGCAAAAAATCAAAAGTATACAATTATTAGAAAAAGGAGCATATAGTGTAACAGGAAATAAAACAAAAAATAAAGGAGCACTAAGAGATAAGTAACTTTATTTTTGACTATATTTTTTAATGAAAACAACCTTTGTTCTTTGCTTGGCAAGAATACTGTTGAATCATACCAACATTCCATTTAGTTTATATTGATAATCAGATCTGGATGGAAATCCTTAATTATATTCTTTGTCTGGATTTGAAATTTTTCTGTAATTAATATCTGTAACATATATCATCTTTTCCTACACCTTTTTAATGTCTCCTCCATCATTACATCATCTAAATGACTAATATACTCTGTAATTTTTCTTTGGAAAATTTTATGACTCTTTTTGAAGGCTGAAACTCATCTTGAATTTGTGGTAAAAACAATATTTTCATAATTTAATTGGTATATAGCTGTCATGACTAATTGTTATAATATTCATATTGTTCTGTTCATAAATAAATACTTCTACAAAGCAGTAATATATCCACAAATTTATTAAAGCATATTTATTTTGTTTTGTTCCACAGAATGTAAAGTCAAATTCTATTTTTTTCAAATGTCTTCTTTAATTTTTTTCTCTTTATAAATTATGGAAATTCTGAAATGAGCATTCCTTCATAAAGACTATGACTTTCATTTTATATTGAAGTAAAATAAAACTAACCTTTTTCCATCTATCCTCTCTTCTGACAGATGCTAATTATCAGCTTATTCTCATAACTAATTAATAGTTCATTCATAATTGCTCTCTTAACTATTTTTAAGTTGCTTTATTGTCAATTAAAGCTAATTATTGGAATAATTTTGTCATTGTTTATTTGACTGATACCTTAATATATTTTGATGGAAAAAAAATGGATAAAATTTTTTGCATTTCTATTTTTTAATTTAAATTGATAGTAATTTAGTCCCCAATTCAGGATTGATAGAAATTTAGTCCCCAATTCACTTTATAACAATCACAAATTTCATAGGAATACTCCTTACTTATAAATTAGGATAAAGTGTATTGGAAATAATCTAAATTTACTAGCCAAATTATAGCCCTTGAAATTTTAATGGTAACATTTAATGATTAGAAAGAATTTAAACTAATTTTAGCACCATCTCGTAATTAGAATAATTATTATTTTATTAAATCAATGAGTGGCGCCATCTATTAATTAATAATTCAACTAGAATTTTAAACTAAATTATCCAAAGAAAAAATCCTCCTTGGCCGGGGACCTTTGGGCTAACATCCCAACATCATACCGCTAGACCACCGAGGCCAACGAGCGCATTGATTCTTCAAACAGTTATATTAATGTTTTAGAATTAATTTTTTGAATTATTAATTAATAGATGGCGTCACTCATTGATTTAATAAAATAATAATTATTCTAATTATGAGATGGCACTAAAATTAGTTTAAATTCTTTCTAACCATTAAATGTTACCATTAAAATTTCAAGGGCTATAATTTGGCTAGTAAATTTAGATTATTTAGAATAAGTTCCATTGATGTTTGTATTATATAAAGTTTAAAGTGTATTGTCTTTGGTTTTTCTTTTTTAATTTATTACATTGAATAATGATTCTGAGAGATTTGAAATGATAGAACTTTTTCTAAAATTCTTTGAAATGTCCTACTGGACAATATATATACACTTTATAACAAATCACATTATATAAATAAACTATAATATGAGAAAAACCACTTGCTTTTATATATAGTCATTATAATATAAACTAAAATTGTAATAAAAATGAAATACAGTTCTGCAGAATAAAGCATGTGGCATCAAGGTGTCATTTAATGGTTGAACGTCGTTACCAAATTTTGTGAAAATTGCTAAATAGTTCAAAAGTTGTTAGTGGGGAACACTCAGACAGACCATTGTCTGATTTTATAAATGTCCACTTCCTTCAGAAAGTAGGCAAAAAACAGTATTTGAAAAAATATTAACATATTGGACATTTCTTAGAAAAACCATTTTTCTACATAAGATCTTAAAAATAAAACTAAAAAATGACTATTCAAAAACTTCTATGTAAAACAGGAAGCAAAATATAGTATTAAGAAGTTAAAATATTTGCTTCAATTTGTAAATAACTTGATAGTTGATTTAAAAAACTTTGTCATTTAAATTGTAAAAAAATATTCTATCATTTCAATACTGTAATTAGTTTACTTGCTTTTTTTTAAATATTACATGCTTTTTAATAAATAAAAGCTATAAAATAACTAAAAGCATTTGTTTCCAATAATTTTAATCAGCATGAAGTTTAACTTAAAGCAACAGATAAAAAAATAATTATCAGGCTCAAAACTAATATTTTTCAGATTATCTAGAAAATTTACAATAATTACTATATTTTATATAATAAATCAAATTAATAATTTCAAATAATTTTTGAAATATTAGCACTTTATAATTTTATTTTATGCTAATATTAACTTATTAATTTTTTAATTAAAACAATATGTCTTATATGTTTAATATATTAATATTTTTGTTTTGTAAATAAGTATAATTTAAATTGATTATAATTTCAAAATATAGGCAAGTGGAATACCTGGTGTTATTTTTTCTAACTGGTCTAAAACGTTTAGTTGTGTACCTGAATTGTTATTTGCACCAAAAACTCATGAAGAAATTATTCAAGTATGTGTCATATACAATTTTTGAATATTAAAAGTTTTGAAATCATAATTTTTATATTTTTTGCTTGTTATTAAAATTTTAGATTCTTACATTGGCAAGGAATGAAAGGAAACATGTACGTATTGTTGGATGTGGTCATTCACCATCAGACATAGCTTGCACTCAAGATTATATGATTAGCTTGCAACATATGAATAAAATTATTCTGGTAATTATTGATTAATATAATTAATAATTGAAATAAAAATACCTTGTATTTTTTGATAGAATATTCTTATTTCATTATATTAATATTCTTCTCAATATAATTAAATTTAAACATTTTTTTTAGTTAAATATTCATTACTATACTTTAGTAAATTGTTAAATTAATTTTAAATATTTTAATAAATTCAGATCTTTATTTTACTTTCGTTCTTTTTCATTTATAATTGGAATTTCAAATACATATTTATTTTTTCAGTTTATTTTTTAATTTTATATATTAGAAAGTAAAATTTTAATATGCATTGATAGATAATAATTCTATATAAGTAGATTTGAATTCTGGCAAAGTATTTTGTTAACTCCAACAAGGAAGCATTTTGAAGCAAACATAATCTGTTGCTTTTTTTTATTAAAATATGCAACCTATGTTTGCATTCTTAAATCTAAAAAACAATTAATATGAATCATTAAACATAACTTATACTTTTCAGTAATAGATAATTACTATTATCCATACATATTTAATAAAATAGTGAAGTGAAATTGCATAAATGGAATTTTGATATTTCATTATTTTTGAAATATTCTTATTAAAAAATACATATCACTGAAATTATATATCAATCTCCACAGTTTTGCAGAAAATAATAATTGATGATATAAATTAAACATCAAAAGATGCTATTTTTATTTCTGATTTAAATTTACTAAAAATTTTTTTTTAAAGTGATATACAAATGCAGACTGTATTTGGACCAGTGAGACACTGTATTATGCAATTTGACAAGTATATAATACAGTGGGACATCATGTTATTGACAAAATTAGACTGCAAGTTTTTTCAAATTATGAACATTTATGATAAAATAAAGAATTAATAAAACTATGAAAAGACATTATTTAAAAGTTTCAGGCAAAATATTTTCCAAATAATCGTAAATCTCTATATTTTTAAGTTGGGTGTTTTTTATTTATATATATATATAGATTTCTTAACACACAGATGCTTGGCTGGGATGAAACAGGGCCAAATTTAGGTTTATGATTTTTTTTGTTTGTTATTTTATGTAAACTAGTCTAGTTACGTTTTGGTTTTTTTCTCTCAAAAATCAAGCAGGATTATTTCATATAATGGAACAGAAATGAATCTTATACAATATTTCATTAGTTTGTAATTAATTATCAAAAAGAACCAGATATCTGCAAATATATATGCTATACTGTAACAGCAAAAAATGAATTCCATGATATTTAAAAATTTTTAAATATAACTGTAAATAATTATATTTTACTGGAAATGTAATAAATCCTATATAATATATTAATGTTTGTTAAATGTTAATTAAATTAAATTTTATGAAGATTTCAATGAATTTTAAAATATTGTATTGTTTAGACTTATAATGATAAAAGTGCAATTAGCAGCAGAGAAAAAGTTTTTATCTGCTGCTAATTGTGCTTTTATCATTATAAGTTTAAATAAGAGTATAAGCAGTTTTTCTTAATGATTAATGGATATGTATTGTTTAGAAAAAAATTAAAAAAAAATGAAATTTTTGATACTAGAGGGCAAAACTTGTATTAAACTATAACAATAAATTTGGCACATGCATAAACCAGTCCAAAAATTGCATGGAAAACTCAAAAAATACAGTTTTGTACAGAGGTGTGTATATGTGTGTGTTTATTTTAACAATGATACACTTGTATAAGCAATTTAAAGAGATTTTAATTTTGACATATATACTTATACTTTGGACTTCTTTCAAAAATATTTAATTAATGATCTTTAAAAATTTTCGTAACACAGTTAAGATTCTCACAGCACTCTGGTTGAAAATCATTGCACTAGGGGAACAGTATATCTTTTGATACTGTTCCTCTAGTGATTAGTATTATAAATTTCATATAAAAAACTGAAAATGATTATTATAAAAGTTTCTATTCATTGTAAAATCTGTATTTTTAAATGAATAAAAATAATCAGAGAGAAAAAATAATGATAAAATATAGAATATTGGTGTATAGCATAGCTGCCCAACCTTTTTATGAGTATGAGCTACGTTTTTTTACCGGAGTGATATAGCGATCTACTGATATCCAGGGAATAAAAGTACAAAATAGCAATGTCATCTATATAATTCAAAATTTATTAAATAAAATAAACAATTCTCAAACATGAAAATATGAAAATAACTACAAATACATGGGTACATAAACAAAAATTTTAATGCGATATTTGACATTGTGCAACTGATTCAAAATTTGGATTATATGACGATAGAGATAATCTTAAAAGTTTTACAAACATATTTTGTTGTGAATGTAAGTTCGATTTTAAATCTGTGATTTTTGCTCTGCGTATTTCAGAGTCTTTGGAATATATTATTCGTAATTGGAGAGCATTGTTCAAAAATGTCTTTCAACATTTCATTTTTGGAATAGCAACAACTGAATTACATATTAGACAACAGCATTTGCCATTAACCATGGAATAAATTGGTTTCTGCAGACCTGGAGACTTATAAGTTTTTTATAACGACTTATATTTACTATTAAAGGATAAAGAGGAAGCCGATATGTCAACAATTGATGTAAAGTTCATTTCAATTCAATAATTTAAACAGACATTCTATATATAACAACCTTCTTAAAATTACTGAAGATGGCTTATTAAAGCTGAAAGTACTTTAATTATTCAATAAATTAAGTTTTTCACTTTAAAATTGTGCTGTGAATCAATCATTCATATAACTAAATATTTAAATTTCCCTCACATTTTCCTGCATTGATATATTGCAATCAGGATATCATAATTGCAAATATGCTTTATTTATTATTATTGTTTTTAACATAAGTACCCAGGGCTGCCAAGAGGGGGTGACATCCGTGACTTTTGTCATGGGCCCGGCATCGAAAAGGGCCTGACCGTTGGGCCTGAAGTATCACATAACGTGTCCGATAGTTCGCAGGCTGTGAACAGAACACCAAAAAGCAGTCATACCAGAATAAACATTTTAATATATAACATAGTATATAATGTATAGAATTTTGAATTTATTGTTTGCCTTTTTTAAATAAATGCTTATGGTTTTATTGTCCATCCACAAAAGCTGCACCTAGCTAAGGTGGATGAGTCCAAATGCATAAGGGAGAGTCGCAATCAGTATAACGACAGGTAGGAATATTGAATTAATAATTATATTAAGTTCTGTTAAATATACTATTTCCAATGTCGAAAATTAATCATTTAGCATTCAACTCAGTTATCTTACGTTTAAAAAATCCATATGCGAAGCTGTCATCCCTATTTTGTCACTGGACTCGTTCAGTTAGCATATGCCTGTGATACACTTCTTTAAGTGGGGCCTGGACCATAAACTTGTCACAAGCCTGAAAATTTCTCTCGCAGCCCTGTAAATACCACTTTATTTTCATTAAAAACTGTGTATAATCCCAGTCTAGGTTTATTGTCTCCCAACCTAAATCAAATTTTTTTGTATGTTTCTCACTGACTATGTATCTGATATCATTACATTCCAAGTTCTAAAGTACTACATATGTTTATGTACAATATTAAAGTACAATGTGTAATATACAATTGCACATATATTCTGTACAATATTAATGTGTGTGAATGAAGAGGAGAGGGGGCACCATTTTCTAATATTGCATCAGGTGATAAAATATCTATATCTAGTGCTGACTTGTACTATTATTTGAATATTCTGTTCTATAAGTCTGTCATCATTCCTTAAAACTGATCATCATAATTTAATAAATTAATCCTGGCATATAAATATCTTGAAAATTAATTCAGCAATTGGAATTTTATTATTTTACCATATTTTTTTTTTTTTATTAAATACTTATATATCTGGAAGAAGAAAGATTTACTAGCCTTTAATACTTCATAGCCTTGTATATAGCTACAAATGTTTTAATTAATTAAAACGTTTTTGGCCTATCTTAAAGGCCCTCATTAGTATTCTTACTCAATGTATATTTTAGAATACAGTAATAAAGAATGCAATTAGTTCTAAATTCTTTAGAATAGATTCCCGTTTTTTTAAAATCTGAAACACTGCTAAAATAATTTTAAAATAGTTTGAACTGTATATAATAATGACTAAAAAAAGTTAATAAAAATTTTCAATAAATAAAAGATATAGAAAATGGTAAATTAACTACTGCCTTGGCTAATAAAGCATACAAAGAAGACAACTCTGTTTATTGGGATATACCAATATAATAAGACCTATTGTATCCAAGGTAGGCGGCAACACTGCAGAAGCCATCAAAATTGAAAAAAGAAGAGGCAAAATGGATATAATCAATGATAATGACCCAGAAAACCTTCCCCTATCATGGCACTGGTGCGCAGAATAATACAGTGGATTCCGCTTAATTGCAACAGGTCGGAACTAAGCCATTTTGTCCCAATTAAGCGGCTGTCCCAATTAAACGAAGCAATAATATATATATTTGAAATTAAAGAAGATTTGGATTTGGGATATTATTAATTATAGGTAATTTGATGATTCTACAAACAGTTCAAAACAGCTCTTTAGCAAGAAAAAAGTTTATTGTGGCATTATAAACTTTTTTCTTGCTAAAGAGCTGTTTTGAACTGTTTGTAGAATAAAATAAGCAAGTAGTATTTTCTGATTTATGAAAGAACTTTATCACCGACCGAACCTCGCAGGTGGCGGGAGAAGGAATAAGAGCTTCCATTTCGGACCACTGCTACCACGCTAATGGCACAAGTCGGGACCTGTCCGGCTGGCATATGATTGATACGTCATAGATCTGTTACGCATGGGCATTTGACACGTCTAATCACGTTTACTTTAAAGGGGAAAAAATCGGGAAACTTATTTTCTGGATGCGCCTCGTACTTGTAAAAACATGCATTATTACATAGGTGAAACTAAATGACAGTTGAGAATTAGATATGAGGAACATAAAAGATATATTGAGCATGGACAGTTAAAATCAGGGTTATCAATACATTGCATTAATAATAATTGTAACATTAATAAAGATAGATACTATAACAGTATTAAAACAAGAAAAAAATTATTTATCTAGAACCTATTATGAATTTTATTTTATTAAGTATAATACAATGCATAATAAAAATATAATTACAAATAATAAAAATGGATTGAGGTTGCCAGAACTTTGGTGGGATTTATTTGCTTAAAAAAGAACACTAGAGGGAGTAGTCATCAATAAATATGCAAATGTAGTTTTAGAAATCTGCTGTACTTTGTCGATAGAGTTTAAAAAAAAAGGAAATAAGTTAGTTTAATTAATTGCTGGCTGAAAAGTGATTCCTGCTTTGTGAAATTAGAAAAAGACCTTCTTAAGATATAAATTTGCTCAATGTATTTGAAATTAAAGAAGATTTGGATTTGGGATATTATTAATTATAGGTAATTTGATGAATATAACTGATAGTTAGTGATATTAATATTAAAAAAAGCCTTTTCTCTAATTAGGAATGTTGTCAATTGCCTCATAGATATATGTGTAAAGTTCAGTTATATGCATTTCCCATGCACAGTTCTTGAATAAAGAAAATTGGACAGTTAGGCAAGTAATGCTTAAAAAAGAACACTAGAGGGAGTAGTCATCAATAAATATGCAAATGTAGTTTTAGAAATCTGCTGTACTTTGTCGATAGAGTTTAAAAAAAAAGGAAATAAGTTAGTTTAATTAATTGCTGGCTGAAAAGTGATTCCTGCTTTGTGAAATTAGAAAAAGACCTTCTTAAGATATAAATTTGCTCAATGTATTTGAAATTAAAGAAGATTTGGATTTGGGATATTATTAATTATAGGTAATTTGATGAATATAACTGATAGTTAGTGATATTAATATTAAAAAAAGCCTTTTCTCTAATTAGGAATGTTGTCAATTGCCTCATAGATATATGTGTAAAGTTCAGTATATGCATTTCCCCATGCGCAGTTCTTGAATAAAGAAAATTGGACAGTTAGGCAAGTAATTGTTCTATTTTTTAAAAAAGGATACAAGAGGGGTTCTTTATAAATAGTCTTTTTGTATTATAGGTCATTTGAATTTTCAAAGACTCGCTTAGTAGAATTTTTGAAGAATTTGCATATTATTAAATATTATTTGCACTTTGGTTTCTTTAAAAGTAAGGTTTTTTGTCTTTTTTTTCCTATAATTTATTAGTAGTAGTAATAACTTTTTTAAAAAAAATTGTATTATATTTAGGAATGGCAACAATTTAAATAATTTTTATGTCAGTACTTTTTACAATGTATGATAAAATAATTCTGTGATTAACTGAAGAGGACTGTTTTTGAGGTTGAAATGCATCTTAAAAAATGCAGAAAATTATTTATAAAAGTGTAAAAAGAAATTTTTTTCAAAAATTAATAAAGAAAATTATATATTGATTTATGTTTTGTAAATTTTGAAAATTTATGTATATTAGTGTTAAATTTCTATAATTCCCATTCCTCACGCAGTTGCTTTTCTTGTTGTAGAAAACATGCTATGGTAGATTTTGGTACACCAATTATATCAGGAATCTACCTTGGTTTGTATTAAATGGCTGGCTTTTAATTTTATCCAGCAAAGCAATTTTATATATTAAATGGCTGGCTTTTAATTTTATCCAGCAAAACAATTTTACTTGAAAGTGTAACTCCTTTTTGGCATCTTGGCAAAAATTTAAAAATTTTAAATAAAATCAATACTGTAAATGAATATTGCTAGGTACAATGGCAGACTCTTAAGTAGACGCACACTTGCCAGACTCACCACGACAGATAGACTCTTAAGTAGATGCACACTTGCCAGACTCATGACGATAGATAAGCGATTCTCATCCGCTATGATAGATAACTGATTCTCATCATGCTAGTGTTGCCGAATACAGTACTGGTGTATTATTTATCAACGATAATTTATTTATAATTTTACTAAAGAATGGATGTGCATTTTATATCAACAATGATATTTACTTATAATTTTCTAAAGGCTATGTATTATTTATCAATGATGATATTTACTTATAATTTTACTAAAGATATATTATTTATCAACGATGATATTTACTTATAATTTTACTAATTGTTATGCATTATTTATCAACGATGATATTTATTTATAATTTTACTAAAGAATGGAGTGATGATATTTACTTATAATTTTACTAAAGAATGGATGTTTATATTAGTGATAGTGTGTCGACGATGTATATGTAATAAGACAATAAGAAATGACCTGCTCCATTGTGTTAACCTGTATTGTCTTGTAGAAAGGTTTAACCTGAAAAATTACCAGTATAATGTGATTATAATTTTTAAATAAGGAATTTTTTAAGAAAGCGCACAAGTATTAGTGTATGTAGTGTTGCCATACTTTCGAAAAATCCCTAAATATTGAAAATTGAAAAATTGAAAATTCCTTTTCTGCTTCTGTCCCAATTAAGCGAAAAGTTGTTCCAATTAAGCATTTAAATTATGTATTAGTTTATTAGTTTGGTTTCCATTCCCAATTAAGTGGAATCCACTGTATTTGAAAAATTTTTAACTTTGAGCTGTATATAATAATGACTTTAAAAAATTTTTTTAAATTATTTTAGCAGTGTTTCAGATTTAAAAAAAAAAAAACAGAAATGTGTTCTAAAGAATTTAGAACTAATTGCGTTCTTTATTACTATATTCTAAAATATACATTGAGTAAGAGAATACTGACGAGGGCCTCTAAGATAGGCTGAAAATGTTTTAATTAATTAAAAAACTTTTCCTGTTACATGAGCTATATAAGTATTAAAGATACTTATATAACTCACGATTATTGATAAAAACAGGAAGTGCTAAAACGCTATAGATTTACTAGCCATTTTAAATATTAAATAATTTTAATTATAAGATAAAAAATAATAAATAAATAATTTATCAATTCTTTATAAATGATTTATGATAAGTTTATAAATTGATTTATTTCAAACTAATGTAATCATAAAAATTATTTCTGATACATAAAAATTATTTCTGATTCAAAAAATACATTATTCAAATGTATTTTTTATGATACATTTTTTATTTATAGCTTACATCAGTTTTATTCTTTTTGTAAAAATTATATTAGTATTAACTGTTAAAACACAATAATAATTATTTAAAATACAAAACATATACATTTTCCCTAACTTTCATATGAATTTTCATTGCCTTTCAGTTCATCATTACAGATATATAATTGCAAAATTAATGAAATAATTCTTTCTAGAATATCCATTGTTGTTTTTATATTTGTTGCACAATAAAACTATATTTAATTTAGCCACATTTATAAAATGTAATTTACCAATACTTGTATATATTATTATTTAATAAAGAATATAATCTAGAAATGTTTTATAAAATAATTATTAATAAAAAGTGTGCGTGAAATTTTCATAAAGATTTTTCAAGATGAATAATTTAAAAAAAAAAAGACAGTCCAGCACTATGTAGAACTTTTTTATTGATCTTTAATGGTGGAATGTTTTTATTAATAAATTATTCATAAAAACATTAAGATTAACATTATAGTTTGAAATTTATTTGTTGTTAATATTTCTAAAAATTTTTGAGTTTGTTGTGGTGAAGTTTGAATTTGTTGTGGTTTCAAGAAATTAGAGCTAGAATTGCTAAAACTTGAATATTTTCAAAAATTCAAACTATCCAATCTTTTTTGATAAAAAAAATTATTATTAAATGTACTATACTTCAAACTGATTAATTGCTGTTCAACAAATTACTAAGCTGATAATATAAAATTTACAATTTTGTTTTGTGATATAAAGGTTTTTTGGACCAAACTATGTCAAATACATTATTCATATAAAAACGTTTATAAAAAGATTTGAAAAGCAATTAAGACAATTTCTATGGGCCATGCATTTTTCTGGAAAAATATAAAGGACAGAAAGAACTGCAAATTATAGGCCATATTAGCTTTTCATTTCAAACTAAAATCAGAGATTTTAGTTTTAAATAAAGAAGTAATAGGATACATATTTGCAGTTTTTTCTATCTTCTGTATCTTAATGACTGGTCCATAGAAACATGAATTAAATAATTAGAAATATACAAAAGTAAAAATTCTCTAAAGTTGACAAATTTTATTTTTCAAATTTAGAAAAAATTGGAACAGTTAACTGCTAAAATAATCTTGCAAAAAGAAGATGACATGTTAAAAGTTGAAGAGGTATGAAATTTTTATTTCAAATAAAACTTAAAATTATTCTCATTGATTCTCTATTTTCTATTTAATTCTAATTAAAATACTCAGTGTTCAGTTATTTATTTATCATAATTTATTTTAAATAGAATATTAAGAAGAAAAGAAAAGAAATAAGCAAGACTGAAGAGAAATTAGAGAATATTGAATCAAAACTTGTAAGCAGATATTAATTATGATAAGTTTATAAATTGATTTATTTCAAACTAATGTAATCATAAAAATTATTTCTGAATTTTATTTTTACAGGCTAAAGATGCCAAAATAAAGAAAATTTAAAAGAAAATATCAGTATTTTAGAACATTTTTTAATATTGAATGAATGATTTCTAATATAGCTACAGGAGCTTCCTGACTTAAGTAAATTCAATTGAGCATAAAAAATTTTGACAAGTCAGAAAATAATTTTTTAAATTATCACTTTAATTTAATATTTACTACAAGATTAATTTCATACAGAAGTATTGTAATAATAATAGTTAATGTAAATTACAATAGTTATCATCATATATGATAGTAACTATTATAATTTGTTATAACTTGTATAATTGTATATATTATATCCTGCTGTTATATATTGCCTAAGATTGTATACATATATCAACAATAATAATTACATTATGTAAATTGAATTTATATAAATCAATTATGTTTCTAAGAATGCAGGTTTTATATAAGTCGGGAGCTGTTGTATTTTATAAATATTAATATATATAAAATTTTTTATATATGTTTTTTGAAAATTTTAAATTATACAATATATAATTTTTAATTAAAACTGAATTATATCTTATTTCTGTAGAATACAGGCATTTATTGTTTAATAAACAGAATACATACCTAAAATATATCATTTTTATGACCTGATGACTTTTCTTTAGAAAACATTAATACAATCGATTCTCATTATTTGTGGTACTTACATTCTGTAAATTCTTTGCGAATACTGAACCATTGTGCCTATGGGAAATAGAGTTAGGTTCCTGCAAACCTTTCTTCCTAACATTTTCATCCTTGCTTTTTCTGTTTAAAGACACTTTATTTAATGTATATTACAGTACTTATTAATAATTACAATATATATGTTATACTATATACAGTATTATAATTACAGTAATCTTTATTTTTTTAAAACATTAAGTATGTAGTAAATAAAATCATATTTTTGATGGGTAGTTGTTTGATGTTGAGGATGTTTGATTGGCAGCTGTGACACATTGTCTTCCTGAACTACATTGAAAAACTGTGTCAGCCTTGTCTGCATCCCTTTTTGTTTCAGATCTTCTAAAATCTCAGCATAAGGAGCAAATGTGCATTAAGATAGACACCTAAATTTGAAGCTGCATTCAAGCATAGGGTCACATTTCTTCTTTGGGACTTGCAGATGATATGAACAGGCTTTTGGCCTGCAATCTGTGGAATGAGCAAGGGAAGGTAATGAGACTTTTCCAGCAGAACGACACAGAGAATATGTTTGTTAACAAACAACTTCCTTTATTACAGAGAGAGACAGAGGGTTTACATTGGTAACAGTATTTTCGCCACTCAGCAGGAGTCCACAAATAAGCGCAAAAGCACTGCAGAAATGATTTTGTAGTTACAAATAAATTTTCGCAAATAGTTGAATACGCAAATATGGAATCCACATATAACAAGAATCGACTATATTTTTATGAATGAAGGAAGTTTTGTTATTAGTCTGTCTATTATTATTACTTTTAGTTTTTTTTTATTTACTTAAATGTGTTATAAGACTCCTTGAGTTGCAAACATTAACAGTTGTAAGTTTTATTCATAATTCAAAATTTTTTTCACACTGAATCCAATACACAATATATTGAGTGATATATGCTATTAATTAGATTAGTTAGAAATATGAATTTAAATTTCCAGTTATAACAAATTTTTTGGTGAAACTTCCATCAAAAATCCTTGTTATAATTGCTGTTAACACATTATATAACTATGTTTTATACTAAATTAATTTTATTATTAATGTAATGTTTAAAATTCTTGTACAATTTCTGATATTTTCTAAAATTTTAAAATAAAATGGCATGTTTGTATATTTAAAAATTCATAAGTTGAATGTTCATAATTTGAGGAAAACCTATAAATGAAAATTATTTGAAAGAAAATTATGTGGTTTTAAATGATTAATGATATGGTAATTTTTTAGTCTGTTATTTATTATTAATTTAAAATCAATTGTATAATGAGATGCATAGATAACAATAAATGCCTGTACTTGTAATTTTCATATAATCATTTTAAAATACCGTCATATAAATCAAGATTAAAATACAGGTTCTCTGCAACTTACAATGCCATCAACTTGTGACCATTCCTACTTATGACTATGATGTAGTCAATAAGCAATGTAATTGGTCATGTAATTCACATGTATACAAGTCTATGTTCAATGGTCTGACATGCAGCAATGTCTATTTTGTATCTGGTTCCATTGGCTGTGTTTGCTAAGTTTAACACAATGATGTATTATGATATAATGAATAATAAAAACAGATAGTCCATAGAATATTTCCATCTTACAGCCAAAGTAGTCTGAACTGAATCCCATTGTAAGCCAATGATAATTTGCATTATATTAAGTTGTTATAAGATTACTAAAAAATCTAAACATTCAAGCTCAAATTTTAATGAAGAAAATATATTAATCAATGAAATTGTTTTATGTGGTATGTAATGAATTTCTATTTTATTAAAAAAAATGGTTTCATGGTTATATATGAATTTTTGTTGAATGTAATACTGATATTTTAATATTTAAGTAAATTATTGATTGATGAGCCAATTATTCAATTTATGCAAAAAATCAAATTATTATAAAATCTATAAACAGATCTTATGGACCTAAATTATAGATTAAAATATTGATGTACATGGATCTATGTCTATGACTTATCACAGTATATGTTTATTATTATTTATGAGAGTTTCAACAAATTATATCAATGTTTTATTGTTATCAGTTTGGCACTTGTTTCAAAGTTGATTGAAACAAGTGTTTTTATGCATCCATGTATACAATTATATATTTTGTTTGTTAGTTTTGAATAATAATTAATTTTTGTTAATTATATCTGCTAAATATTCTAATAATTTATGTTAAAATGAAAACTTAAATTTATATTTTTACATCTTTACAGTTTAATATAATATTTGAAATATAATATAATCAATAAAATTATATATTTATTTTGTTTTCTTTAAAATGCTTTATAAAATATCAGTATTGTCATTTTGTTTTGGTATTTTACATCACTATGCATAAAACTTTGAATTATTTATTGAAAAAATATAGCAGTATAAGCAGTCCCCAACTTACATAGATGAATCGTAATGAAAAAAGTTATGTAAATTGAATCTAGATATGTCAGAGCATATGTTATACTATACAGTACTAGTCAGTCATAAAGACTTAACATTAAAAAAGTTAGTTTTATAAAAAATGAGCACATAAGTTGCATAGTAAAACACTTATTTACCATTTTAGAAGATCTGGATTTAATTCTAAGTCTCCAGTTTTTCAGAAAGAACTGGGTGTTGGCCTGGGATTGTTAACTAACCTGAGCCTAAACCTAGTCCCTCCTGAAACCTATAATTAATCTTATGTAAGTCAGGGATTGCTTGAATATTAAAACAAAAAAAAAATGTTATTGACACATTTAATTGTTTTTAAATTGTAATTGCTTTCAAATATATTTATTCTTAATATTATTTTAGTAAAAAAAATGTTATTGGTACATTTAATTGTTTTTAAATTGTAATTGCTTTCAAATATATTTATTCTTAATATTATTTTATAGAAATATGAATATATTTAAACATTATCATAATAGCATTTCATGGAGTCATTTAGAAATCATTCAATATAAAGATTAATTTCAATAAACTGAAGAATTGTACAAATTAAAATAACATCGAGAGTTATAATTTTTTATTTTTTATATGAACATTTAGCTAAATTTATTAAGCAAATTAAATTATTTTGGCATGATAATTTTAGTATTTAGATATTTTATTTCATAACTATGAATATAAGATTTGAATTCAAATATATTATTTGATTTCCAATAAATATATCTGAATTCTAATGAAAACAAAGTTATTTTAATTCTGTTTGTTTAAATAATAAAATTTATTAAAAATGAAGGCATTCCATTAAGCTGTGTATTTAATTTTAAATCTTTGTAAATCAGCATATCTATTATATGATTTTGGAATAATAATCATTATATGATATAAACATCAAATGGTGTATTATTGTAAGTTATTTTCAGTTTTTATATAAATGGTTTAAATTAATTGAAAAATATTCTTGGTTGACAATAATTTATAAGCAGGATAATCAAGACTGATCAATCAGTCTACATATAACTTTTTATGATCTATATATACAATATAAAATTTATTGATATTTAAATTTTTTCTTTAATCAAAAACATTTCAGAAATATTTTTGAAATAAAAGAGCTTTAATCAAAGGATATTTAATCATATATCTCCAAACAATGTACAAATTAGTAACAATTATTGAAGACAACTTTGTAAATTATATTATTTATAAATATGTCAAAGTAATGTATGTGTATATATATATTAAATGATTTTGTGAGTTATATTGTACATTAAAGAAATTATTACAAATGTAACAATTTTGTTCTTGTTTAAATATATAAAATTCATCATTTTATAATAATATTTGCATTTTGTTTCTTGTATTGATAAACTAAAATTCTCTCATATCAAATAAAATATGTTATGGATTAAAATCAGATTTTCCACTATATTTTTAGATTTTTTTTTCGATTTTATTTAAATATAAATCAGACATAAAGAAATGGGTTATGCTAGAATAAGTTTTATATGAATTGATAAACAATTTGAATAAAACTTTCATTTAATTGATATGATTATCCAAAATTTCTATATTAGAAATTCATAATTATGTATTTTATTGATTAGAAGTTTAATGTATAAATTTATGAAATTTTCAATATTTTTCAGTTGTAATAATAATATTCCAAATAAGCTATAGTACATAACTTTATTTAAATTTATAAATGGATCTGAAACAATAGAATTATTTCTTTCCACATATGCCTACATTCTTCTCCAAGTTCTTAGGAAATGCAAAAATGGATGATAATCCAGGAACTATTTTTAAATATTTAAAATATTTTTTATTTAAACAAAATAATTTTGAATATTTCAAAATTTCTCTGCCAGGTGATGTTGGTTAGTGAATTTATTTCACTATAAGCGGCAAAGCCACGTCAATTTTTACGGATTTTTTGTTATCCAGAAATCTCATAATGGCTAGACAGAATCCCCGTTATGAGTAAAACTGGATTAACATCCTCATAGCAGAATTTTCTTTAGGTCCGAATTAACATTAGCACGCGATTCACCAAAACAGATTTGAGTAATTAAGCCAAAATAGAAACCTACGTCCACTTTCGCCAAAAATAGGCCCTAAATTAAATTACGAAAAAACTACAAAACTAAAATTTAGAAAAGATAAAGCTATAAAAATTTGGAAATAAAATTATTACAAAAATTTTGATTACGAAACGATAGGAAAACAGGTTTCACATAGATTGACGAACCGATATATCAATTATCTCCCCGCCCGCCCATCCGGTCCTGTGGGATTCGTTTTCCCGCGAGTTAAGGAAAACTCCTGCCCACTAGAACGATATATGGCATCTGCTGGCAAACCGCCCTGTCCAGCAAAGTACAGGAAAACGCACAGCAGGCGGATGCAAAGCACCACATCTCACTTGCCAGCAGATACTCGTCACCATAAATTCCATCTGTCTCCCAAAATCTTCGGACCAAACAATGATATTTAAGAATTCATTTTAGATCCCTTAAAGCCAAACAAACAAAAATTCTCGAGTTATTGTTTTCCGAAGTATTGTTTTGAAATTCTGCTTTTCACACAAAATTCAATATTAAAAAATATCTAAAAATTTCATTTATTAATTGCGTATTAATGCAAATAATATTTTCACAATGATAGTTTTCACTGTAAAACATTTTATTTTATTAAATAATTGGACATAAAAAAGTCAAATGAAATTAAAAAAAAAAAAAGCAATATTTTTTTAATCTGCAAACATATTTAATAAAGTTGGGTGGACCTACTCTTAAAATTTTTATAAATTTGTAGACTGCCACAGGTTCCTAAAGTTTTGACGTTAGTACATTTAGTACATTTCCCATCCAGTACTATTTTATTGAAAAATGTTTCTAAAATATACTAAGATTACTTACGAAGAATTTTGGTTTTTAAGATTTTCATACGAATATAGCAAAATGTTCCCAAATACTGGAACCAAATTTCTGAAGCTAATAATGAGACAAGTAAAAGAGTTCCTTTAAACATTTAATCTGTTATGAATAAATAATTTTGTTTTACATCTAAAGTATGTATATCTTGAAATTACAGAAAGAGACTTTTTTGTATAAATATTTAGCCCAACAGAATCTCCTAGCGGACATTTAATCAAACGTCTTTGATGTGAATCATTTAACACCGCTAGTAATTATACTTCAATAATGTATAAACTATAATAAGTAGTTCAGTGGCACCGATTTGACGCCTGATTCTTTTATAAAATTTTACATATTGACCGACTCGAATGGTATAAGAGCTTCGTTTTGCTTTCATTAGCATCATCAGCAGTAACATTTCTTATTTCATCCACTGCTGGATATATATAGTGATCTAAAGAGAACAAATTTATTATTCAAAGTTTTATCATAATATTAAACATTAAAAAAATCATTATTTAATTTATATTAATAAAAATCGAATAAATATAAACAAAGAATGTGATGGGTTCTAAAAGTGTAGTCGCCAAGTATAGCGTAACTCAAGTGCGATATGGCAGCTTAACTAACATAATTATATAAACTTTGAAAATTTTATTTTCCATCTTTTGTTTAAAGTTTTCTGAAAGACTCCATATCAGTGGCGGAACTTAAAATTTTTTGCCCACCCGCAAAATAATAATCGGACTCCTATCAAAAAAAATAAAAAATAAAAAATACAAATTTTTATCTATATATCATATATGACTGCCTGACTGGATGTCCCTTTTTCAGTCGAACCACTGTACCGATTTCTATAAGTATGATATTGTTCGAAAGGTCTACTTTTCGGATGTCTGCGACAGTCAAAATTATTTGTTGTTATTAATAATTTACAAATTAAAGAATAAAAATTAAATTGAAATTATAGTTCCTCTAAAAAAGACAAAGTCTTTAGATGGCGCTGTAACGTAATAATGGATGCCATTTTACGATTCCCTCAATGATGTTGGGATTCCCTATACGAGTTCGGTGGTGTATTTCGTCGTTATATACAGTATTATTAAATTAATGCTGTTATATAAAGTATTACTGTATAAGATTAGATCACAATAGTATATTTCCGCTCATTTATATGAGCGGGTAATTTCTAGTTTATATTAAAAAAAGAACAAAATTGCATGATTTAAAACACGATTGAAAATTATCAAAAGAAAACTTATTTAAAATTCTTCCTCCTGGATTTTAAGTTTGCAAAATCTCTAATCACACCATTTATTTCCATATTTTTGGTTACTACTACTTACCGCCGCGCAGCTCTGATTCAATGAATGTTTCACTCTTTTCATGGTGCATTTAATTTTTATTGTATTATATTGTTAATTTAAAAAAGGTTAAAAAAGAATTATTGGACCCCCAAGGCTTCCCGCGTTGCTGGGTCCGGCGCAATGTAGTATCGCCACTGCTCCATGTTATTTGAATAAAAATTATCAGCCGTTAATTTATGCATTAGTTGTGGCATCACTATCAGGCTGTTAGTGTGGACTATAAAAAAATAAGGTTGTCGTTAATTTTGTAAGAACATTATAAGGATACTAAAATTAAGAACATTCTGTTCAAGAACGACTAAATTGTTAGACTTCACTTCAATACAGAAAATTTTGCCGAAAAAATCGTTTTACAGGTTGTTATATTCTATTGGGTACGCATTGAATCCTAAAAATTTTTGTTATTCAACAAACAGTTTTAGAAAGAAATAAACGCCTGTTTTCCGAAGATATCCTTTATTTTAGAATGATTAAATTTAATGAATTAAAAATATATATCATAAAAGTCGTGTTCAATGGCATAAGCTGTATATTGGATGTCATAAAAATGTAAAAAGTAATTCCGAAATTATTGCAGGGAGACATTAGAAGATTGAATGGCATTCATTTTTAAAATGATAAATTTAACAGGTTAATTAATGTTATTTTCAAATTAAAGTTTAATGATCTGATCATCTTATTATATTTTATTAAAATAAGTCAATTAGGGAGAAACAATGAAGCCATTTCTTTGATATTCTAATCTTTTCCTCCTAACTGCATCTCTTAAACGATGCAAAATATGTAAAAATTAAAATTTTTTTAATTTTTAATTGTTTTAATTATGTTAGAAAATTCTGAGCGAAATATTCTTTTTAAAATTTCAAGTTGATATTTATGCACTTATTAATTTCTTTAATTGACTAGTATTAAACTAATGTTGCATCTTTAGATTTAAAATCCATTTCGATTAATATTATTAAAATTCTTAAGTGTTAGCCATTTTAAGTTAAATGTAATTAAAATCTTTCAGTTAGAGCAGTTTTTTTGTTCTGCTGTGTTAACTAATTGTTGTTTATCTTCGTGTCTGGATTTGTTTATTGAAGAAATATATCATTATATTGGCTTAATTAATTATTTTAAATTGTAATTACTTTCAAATGTGTTTATTCCTTAATATCATTTTATAGAGATATGAAATTATTTAAATGTGATCGCAATAGCATTGTGTGGGTCATTCAGAGAGCATTCGATAACACTGAAAAACTGTGCAAACTAATATTGAAAAATTTTTAAAAATTTTATATAAAATATTTTT
>AYEL01029913.1:0-96996 GCA_000484575.1 Olivierus martensii
ATATTTTTAATTATAAATTTGAAATATAATCAAAAGTTATAATTTTTTTTTATTTTTATATGAACATTTAGCTAAATTTATTAAGTAAATTAAATTATTTTGGCATGGAAATTTTAGTGTTTAAATATTTTACTTTATAACTATAAATATTAAGATTTGAATTCAGATATACTATAATATTTGATTTCCAATAGATATATGTGAATTACAAATGTAGCAATTTTGTCCTTGTTTAAATATATAAAATTGATCATTTTATAAAATATTGTATTGTTTAGAGCTCTCAATATTTTCATAGTCAGGTTGATATGAAGAAGTGGCCAATGGCAGACAATCATCCAAATGATCATTTGTAATTTGGGTTCTTGATTTTTATGACGTTCATATTTGAAAAAGCGCAATCTGACAAGTATGTCGATCCAAAACACGACAGAATTTTTTGCGCAGTATCAGTTAATATTGGAAACTTTTCATATATATACTTCCAAATGATAAGAAAATTAGTGATTTGACAATTTTAACGAAAAATAAGCAAACAATAGCAATACACTTAAAGAGAATTAAAAATTTATTCAAAATAATGATAAATAAATTATTATGTTTTCAGTTTTAATTAAATTTGTAAGTAAAGAGGAATAAACAAGAGATTGACCAAAAATCGTTCTGCGATCCACGAGTTGAACACCACTGTTATATGGAATAGCAAGGTTTCTCATAGAGGAAACAGTGTTATGAAACTGTAATAATGCAGACTTTTTACATTAAGTGCAACATACTTTGGCCTCAATTTGTTTCCTCGGTGGGAAGCATGACGGTTTATTCATGAAATACTAAAATTTTTGCGCCATCTGAAATTATCGGATCTGTAAAGATTACAGGTAAGATGATAATTGTTTTCTGAGTTTCTTAAGAGTATTTAGGAAGAACCTTTCATAATATCTCTTCGTATTTTGAGAGATTTGGCATCTATTGGAGTAAGCTTCGTTCAAATATTATCGTATGAGTGGTGATAATATGGAATACTATTCTGTATTACCACATTCAATTCTTCTGTTATAATTTAAGTTAACGTTTGATGCATTAAAATTTAAATAGACATATGATCAGACTACTTTTTAAATTAGATTAGTCTTTAAACTATTCTAAGGCTTTTTTTATTTTTTCTAGTAGGCTATACCTAAGAGAAAAACCTTCACCACCCAAAAGAAAGTGATACAAATATTGAATAAAACAATGTTTTAAGTACATATTTATCTAATACTCTTGGAAACTATTTGGAAGAAAAAATACTGTTTTTCTAATTATTTGAGAAATTGAATAATATTCCATTTAACTTACGCCTTTTGGGCAATATGGAATTTTGTACCTTTAAATAATTTTTTAAATTACACGATAGGTATATAAATTATAGTAACCATGTTTAAATATTTTATATGGTAATGTCCGTAGAAAGTAATAACACATGAGAAACCATATAAGCTTTTTTTTAATTTTTTATAAATTATAAAAACAAAATAGTATTCCATAATACCCCCAGTTACTCTACATAACTTTCAGATCGATTTATAAATTTAAGTAAACTAGAGAATTATTTATCTTTCTATAGATGCTTATATTCTTCTTCAAGTTCTTAGCAAGTGCAAAAATGGATGATAATGCCTGAATTATTTTTAAATATTCAAAATATTTTTTATTCAAAACGAAATAATTTTGAATATTTCAAAATTTCTCTGCCGGGTGATGTTGGTTAGTGAATTTATTTCACTGTAAGTCGCAAAGCCACGTCAAGGCCTCACCCTTTTTTTGCGGATTTTTTTGTTTTTCCAGAAATCTCATAATAGCTAGACAGAAGAATCCCCATGATGAGTAAAACTGGATTAACATCCTCATCGCAGGATTTTTTTAGGTCCGAATTAACATTAGCACGCGATTCACCAAAACAGTTAGAGTAGTCACGGCAGACGGATGCAAAGCACCACATCTCACTTGCCAGCAGATACTCGGCACCATAAATTCCACCTGTCTCCCAAAATCTTCGGACCAAAGAATGATATTCAAGAATTAATTTGAGTCCCTTAAAGCCAAACAAACAAAAAATTTCTCTAGTTATTGTTTTCTTAACTTATTGTTTTCCGAAGTATTGTTTTGAAATTCAATTTTTCTCATAAAATTCAATATTAAAAAAATATAAAAATTTCATTTATTAATTGCATATTAATGTAAATAAATTAATATTTTCCCCAATGGTGGTTCTCATTGTAAAACATTTATTTTATTAAATAATTGGATATAAAAAAGTCAAATTAAAAATAAAACTATTGTCAAAGTTTACATATTTACTATAGTTACATAAAAATACTTAATACAATTTCCATCCAGTCCATTTCATAGTGTTATATTTTCATTATTTATTTATTTATTTATTTATTTTTTGTTACATTTTCATATGTTTGACGATGGGAAAACTGGAATCACTGTTTTATTATTTTTCGTGTTGTATAAGAAATTATGCCATCTGTTAAAATTCATTCCTGTTTCTCTTTTGTGTTTTTATAAATTTTGGAAGTTCTCTATCATCTGCATGTTTACCATCATAAATATAGTATAACCATTAAAAACTAACCGCATTCTATGTCTGTAACAGGCATTTTTTTTATATCATATTTATCAGGTTTCTTCCATAAATTTACTCTCGTGCTTTTATGGAAGCGATTGTTTACAACACAGCCATCCGATTCATATCATTGGAATTTACTAATACAGTATTTTATCGGAAATGTTTCCTAAAATAATTAGGATTACTTGTGAAGAATTTTTTTTTATTAATTAAGATTATTATATTTGATAAAATTATTATCTTGTAGACAGCGTTTACAAATATTGGATTAAAATTTCTGAAGCTAATGGGAATCTGAAACAAGGAAAATAATTACTTTAAACATTTAATCTATTCTGGATATAAAGTTTTAAGCAAAAAAAAAAAATCTTTTCAGAATCCTGAAATATTTTCTTTGATAAAAAGACCAGATATCAAATCGGTTTCCAAGATATACATATGTTTTTATATGAATCTGTAACACTAACCAAAATGGCTGCTGGGACATTTAATCGAGTCGTGGAAATGAATCTTTTAACTCTATTGAATGACTCATTATTAGAACAATGTATAAACTGTATATCTTGAAAACGGCAACATAAATTTTGACATATTGATTGATGTCTTTCGAATGGAATACGTTTAATCTTGCTTTAACGTTTCTAAATTATATCTTCTTTCGAATTAATTTTATTTATTTATTTAAATATACTGTATACAATATTTAAAAATATTGATTTGAATTTAATCTTTACATGAATTATAAATAAAATTGTTGGACGTGTGTATGTATTACGAGTATTCATATATAAAAATAATATAGTGATCTAAGGAGAACAAATTCATTATTCAGTTTTACCATAATGTTAAACATTTTAAAAAATCATTATTTAATATAAATTAATAAAAAAAACGAATAAATATAAACTGTAGAAATTTTATTTTTCATCTTTTGCTTTAAAGTTCTCTGAAAGACTTCATATTGTTTGAATAATGGTTAGAAAGCATTAATCTATGCTTTGGTTATGATGTCACTAAAAATAAGGACATAAGGGTAACCATCAACAAGGGGGTAACCATCGGGACGCTGTAAAACCGGCTCTTATGAAACAATGTCGAAGAACGACTAAGAATTGTTTAGCTTCATTTCAATACACAAATATTTTGCCGAGAAAATAGATTTGCAGGATTATTTTTCTATTGACTATACCCCTGGACTATACACTGAATTCTGAATCGTATTGTATGTCATAAAATTTTCAACGGCACAAGCTGTATGTTGAATGCTGGTTGAATGTCATAAAAGTGTAAAAAGTAGTTCCGAAATTATTATAGGGAGACATTAGAAGATTGAATGACATTCATTCTTTAATTGATAAATCTACAAATGTTTTCAAATTAAATTTTAATGGTTTGATTACTCCGTTAAATTTTATTAAAATCAATCAATTAGGCAGAAACATTTGAAATTTTAACAGTCGCCATTTTTAAATTGTTGCAATTAGAGCATCAAATGATGCAGTTCGCAGGTCATCTTTAACGGTTACTAAATTTCACAAAATCTCCTAATTACAGTGGTACCTCGATTTACGAATGGCTCTACATATGAATTTTTCGAGATACAAATTTTTTTCATATCTCATTTTGACCTCGTGTTGTTTTTTAATATTATATTTGTAAAATATTTTCTATAAGTTTCGTATAAAAATATCTCAATTATTATTTGAAGTATGCATATATGATGATGAAAAATCGAAAACCGAACTACAAAACCTGTCACAAGAAAATTGATTTTTTTTTTTTTTATTTAATGGAAGATGATTTTTATGCAAATCAAGTGAAATCAAAGATTTCAAAAATAAAAATAATAATTACACATCAAATGCATATTTTTTATTGTTTTCAAAATTTCTAAAGCTGGGAACGGATTAATTGCTTTCCCATAAGATAAAATGAAAAATTGGGTTTCAAGATACGAATTTTCCGAATTACGAACCGCGAACAGGAACGAATGAGGTTCGTAAGTCGAGATACCACTGTAATTCAAAAGTTATTAGTGGGAAATCGAGTAAAAATACTGCATTTAAATAGACTGTAATAATATTCATAACTTATCTTTGATACGTTTGATTTGCGCCTAGTATTTCTTAATGCGTTATCTGTAACTATAAATATGATAACTTTACTTAGTTTTATTTAACATAAGTCCAGTTACAAGTGGAATTGCTATATAATATAAGATTAACAGTGAACACGTTGCTTCTAACGCGTCTGAAACAAAAAAGAGAGAGAGAGTAATAAAAACGGTTAACGGCTCAAAACTTGGCGCCGTTTTCAACGTACTAATTATTCAAATAAACCAATGAGGTGCTACGTGATTTACTGACTCGTAGGAGTGACGTCATCTGATCAACGCCACCTACAAAATATATGTCTTCTATGCAAATATAGTACAAAGCATTGTCAGCCAATAGCAGCAGTGCATCCTTCAGATGTTTTTACCTATGGACGGCGCCATTTCCCAAGCTTTTAGCAATTAAGCGTCATAGTAAATTTAGGATCTACAAAACCTCCGCACTTGCTGAGGAATGACCAAGCTGTAGAGGATGAGATCAACGGACTAGTCCAGAACTCCTTAAATAAATTATCCAAGAAATCTAAAATCGTATTCGGCTAGATAGCCGCATAGTAAAGCAAGTCGCTTCTTGTCTTAGAAGACCCAGATTCAATTCTGGCCACTCCTCCGTTTTTTCAGGAGAAATCCGAACCTGGCCCATTGAACCCTATCCTTCAACCTTCCGGTTGATCCCATCGTGGAAATTGGCCAGTCTGTGATGGTTCTAAAAATTGCTACCGCCAGATATATCTCATATGCAATATGGCAGTTTAATTAAAACTAACATAACTCAAAATCGAACCAGAGACCTCTAAATGGAATGTCAAAGCGTATTGCATATGAGATATAATTAAAACTAACATAACTCAAAATCGAACCAGAGACCTCTAAATGGAATGTCAAAGCGTTTTCTCGCGACAAATCCAGCCAATAGATATGATTTAGATCCTACATCTCCAGATTTTCAGGCGGAATTCGAGTCCAATCCATATAATCCTAACCTTCAGTCCGGTTTATACTATTATGAATGTTAGCTATTCTGAAATGAATCATACCGTACTACTGTACCACTGTACCACTATTACTACTACTACCCATACTGTATCACTATTGGGTATTAGTACTAACTTACTACCCATACTGTACCACTATTGTGATATACAGTATGATTTGCATCATAATGTATATCACAATAGTGATTATAATTTAAATTATCATATCTCATGTAAGGATCAAATTAAAAGTTTCGATACTTTAAGTGCTTCATAAGTTTGGCCAAACTGGACTCATGGAAACGCTTCGGTTTTCCCCTCAAAGTCTGGTTCGGATTCAAATATACGTCTCAAAATTTATGAGAAAATAGTGCCCGGCCCGCTGATCCCCTCTATACAATCTGGCTGATCTCTTCAGAGAGAAAGATTGCGTGATTAAGCTTTTAAAAATTACCATCTAGTCCTGGAAGATCAATTCCTGGTCCCACACGTCCAAGAATTTCAGGAGGGATCCGGGCCTGGATCGTTAACGCCATCTTTCACCTAACGACTGACACTATCAGGGATGTGGGTGTCCTTTGGTGGATACTGGAATGCTCTATTTCTTAGGTTAGGTTAGGTTAGTTTTGGTTAAGCCACTATATCTTCATGTAATATTCTTTATCTGGTGGCGGCCACTTATAAAGCCCATCACAGGTTGGCCAACTCCCATGTTGAGGTCAACCGGATGGTTGAAGGATGAGGTTCAACGAGCTGGGCCCAGACTCCTCCTGAAAAAGTGAAGCTGTGGGACCCGATTTTGAACTGGATCCTCCAATGTGGTAAGCCACAGCTTTACTACGCGGCCATTCGGCCGACTCTATTTCTTAGTAATCGCCTGTTGGAAAGCTATGTAAACCACACAGAAAAAATCCCTCCACGGCTAGGCTGTCTATGGTAGTGCCGTCAATAGTTTGCCACTTAATATTCCATGTTGCTCGGCCGGATTGGCCGCGTGGAAACGCTTCGGCTTTCCACTCTGGACGACCCGGGTTCGAGTCTCGGGTCCCACCCCTTGAAAATATTTATCATGGGGTCCGGGCCCGGCCCGTCGATCCCCGTCCTCCACAATCCGGCTGACCCCTCCGCAGGGGTGGGCAGCCTGTGGAAGGGCTTGTTTCGCCCCGCCACTTAGTACTCTTACTGAGTGGAAAGTGGCGTCATCTGTTGACAAAAAAAAAAAATATTCCATGTTATTGGAAAGTGGCGTCATCTACTGACTAAAAAAACCACTTGTGCATTAAAAGTGAAATCTTTCCATATCCCTCCTCCTTAACTTAACTGGCGTCATCTACTGACTAAAAAAAACCACTTGTGCATTAAAAGTGAAATCTTTCCATATCCCTCCTCCTTAACTTAACATATATTATTGAATCTAAAAGTAGCATAAAGGAACAAAATTACATGAAAGTATTTTTTAAAAATTAATGAACGAGATATGAATAATTTTACATATCATTTCCTTGCATTTATACGCCTCCCAACTTCCATGTTAGAAATTAAATTGCTTCCATTATGTAATATAGTATGACATACATAATTCTGCTTTTTTATTATTTTCAAATATGATTGATACGATGACTGACTTTCAAAATAAATAGCATATTTTCAAGCAAAGAGATGCAGCACCATCGAATATTATTTTATAATTAATGTAAAATTTGCAAAATATTTTTTCCATGTTTTGTAGCGAAATATTATCATCTTATGTGATTGTAAAAAACTGTTAATAAAATGTTATCAGAAAGAAGTGAATTAATTGAATTTTTTTTTTGTATATTTTACGCCCCCTTTTCAACTAGAGCGATTACTAAGAGGGCGGGGCCAGTTCCAACCACGAGCTGCATCTACACCCGTGGAGGGGGCCGGATGGAGAAGGAAGGGAAACACGGGGCCGGGGCCTGGCCCGATATCCCGATAAAATCCAAGACCAGACCCAGAACGCGAACCCGGGTCTGGTAATGCTGCGTGGTACACCGACAGCATTACTACTCGGCCATCCGGCCGCCGAATTAACTGAATGATTTAATGAAAAATTTAGTTAAATAGAAATTAAATCTGGCTTAATCTATTATTATTAATAATTTCTCATCGTCTTTGTAAAAAAAAATAGAGGTCCAGGTTTTGCTTTATATAAGTCGCTTTAAATATTTAAAATTCAAATTAATTTATATTTGATTTAAAAAAAATTCAAATAGACATTTTTAAGTGGATTCTTATTAGCCTACTTTTCGAAGGATTTGGAGTCATAAGATAGAGCAAACGATGGATAGAGCTCATGATTGTTTGTTGCAATGGTCTGTTGTCTGTTCTCTACTAATAACTTTTGAGCAAATAGCATATTTCCCTAGAGGTCCATGTTTTGCTTTATATAAGTCACTTTAAATATTTAAAATTCAAATTAATTGATATTTGATTTAAAAAAATTCAAATAGACATTTTTAAGTGGATTCTTATTAGCCTACTTTTCGAAGGATTTGGAGTCATAAGATAGAGCAAACGATGGATAGATAGAGCTCATGATTGTCTGTTGCAATGGTCTGTTGTCTGTTCTCTACTAATAACTTTTGAGCAAATAGCATATTTCCATGAAATTTTGTAGCTATGTTCTACTGTTAATGATCACGTCGACGCCACATAATTTAATCCAGTTTTACATTTAATTTTTATAAATATTTTATTTTATAGTTTTGATAATAGATGGCGCTAAGTATTTGCAGTGTACGGTAGCATATATCTCACTTATCATCAATATCTATCGCAATGATGCGACATCGTGTAAAAAATACCACATAGTATTTTTTCTTTTATTTAAACCCACAACTGGGAATATTTAAAAAATATTTTAAATTTTCTAAAATTTATTAAATATTTTGAATTTTAGTGATAGAGCTCATGATTGTCTGTTGCAATGGTCTGTTGTCTGTTCTCTACTAATAACTTTTGAGCAAATAGCATATTTCCATGAAATTTTGTAGCTATGTTCTACTGTTAATGATCACGTCGACGCCACATAATTTAATCCAGTTTTACATTTAATTTTTATAAATATTTTATTTTATAGTTTTGATAATAGATGGCGCTAAGTATTTGCAGTGTACTGTAGCATATATCTTACTTATCATCAATATCTATCGCAATGACGTGACATCGTGTAAAAAATACCACATAGTATTTTTTTCTTTTATTTAAACCCACAACTCGGAATATTTAAAAAATATTTTAAATTTTCTAAAATTTATTAAATATTTTGAATTTTAGTGTTGAGGAAACTAACTTTCATTTATAGGATTGAACTTATGGGAAATCGTATTCTAAGTTATAGTCTATTCAAATTAGGACCAAAAATTTTGAATTCGTCCATTCTATAAATAAATTCCCTGTATTATATTTCATATTTGAAGTCCGTTTTAACCGATATTAAATTTTAAAGTTCCTAATAAAACAAAAAAGTTAAAATTTATATTTAATTTTCGTTATAGTCTATTCAAATTAGGACCAAAAATTTTGAATTCGTCCATCCTATAAATAAATTCCCTGTATTATGTTTCATATTTGAAGTCCGTTTTAACCGTTATTAAATTTTAAAGTTCCTAATAAAACAAAAAAGTTAAAATTTATATTTAATTTTTGATTCGTAATTTTTTAAATTATGTTAGAAAATTCAATTTGAAATATTCTTTTTAATATTTTCATTTAATATTTAAGCACTATATCAATTTCTTTAATTAATTGGCTAAGTATTAATTAATGCCACATCTTTAAATTTAAAATCCATTTCGATCAATATTTTTAATTATAAAGTTCTTAAGTATCAGTCTTTTAATTTAGTTAAATATAATTAAAGCTTTTCAGTTAGAACCGCCATTTTGTTTTGTGTTATTAACTATTCTTTACCTTTGTGTCATGTGCTTTTGATTTAGCCAATGAGGATATTAGATGATGCTGGATAAACAGGAACTAAATTGAGTTTTATTTATATAGATTTCAATTTTCTCTTTAATATCTTCAGTTTCTACACAAGTGAAGCTGAAGATGATTAGAATAAGTAATTTTTTTCCTCTCTCTCTTTCCTCTTCCTCTATTTTATAATAGATTAATTGAATATCTCTACATATATGCATGATCTTCCCATGTAATATATGCATAATCTTTACATGTAAAGCTAAATACTGGAAAAAAATAATAGTATTTCGAAATATTTATAATATTTTAACTATTTATGGAATAATATCGATAAATTACTAATTACAAATGAATATAAAATCTTTTCACTGTTGTGTATTTTTATTTTAACAAATAAACATGTTTATTTTTCTATTATTTATTCCTTGTAACTTTAGAGTTGTTAAATAAATCTCCTAATTGTAAAAACTGTTTAATAATTTTATAAAAGATTTCATTTATTATTTTGAATAAATAATCGTGATTTAAGATCCATTCTTCTATTTTTTTTCTATTTAATTTCGAATCACATTAGATATGCAGTGTAGTGAAAAACAGTAAGATCTACACATAGTTTTCTGTTATAATTAATAGAGAATAATGTATAACATAAAGATTGCAAAATATTTTCACTGTCTACTGAACAGATGTGAAGTATGTAGTGAATAGAATTAACTATAACGTGATAATTATACAATTGTGTAAATTATTTGTAATTTCTTTCTTATGTAGTTATGCCAAAATCTTTATTGTTCAATAATTTTTTCTTCTGAAGAGAATTATGATGCTAAACAGAAGTTACACCATTTAATCCAGAAGTGAAGACTTTATACCTGTATTTCTATAGTTATTTTTTATAAGAAAAATGACAGTATTAATCTGGATTGGAGATATATTCTTTTTTTTTTTAATACATTAATAAAAATTATTTCAGTCCTATACTTTTACTCATATTAGCCTATTTTCTGAAGGAAATTGAAGCCGAAAATATATCGTTCTGTCTGCCCATCTGTCTCCAGTAATAATTTTTAAACTAATAAGTAGATTTTCGTGAAATTCGGTATTTGATGTTCTGCCATTAACGATAACCTCCATGCCGCATAATTTAATCCTATAGCTTCAGCATTTAAAAATGGTGGACGTTAAATTTCTGAGATATTTTCTTAATATGTATCGAATTAATTATTGGAATTTAATGACACTTAGCAGGAAAGTCAAATCATTGAAGATTATCTCGATGATATATCTATTAACTCTTAATCTTCAATAATTTAAAATGGCGGAGTTTAAATTCCCTAATAATTTTGAACAACAGTATTTGATAGCTTTTTATGTCATTCAACATAGAGTTTATGCCATAAGATAATTCTGATTGCATATATTTATTAATTCTCTAGCTTTAATCAATCCAAAATAAAGGAAAATTTTGCGAATTCGTTCCAAAGTATTTGCATATTTTTATTACTATTTAGTTAAAAGTCCAAGGCATTTTTATGAAATATATGATTAAAAAAATTACAGTATTCATTATATAAAACTTGTTTATATTCAAGACTGATTTCTACTTAAATTTTTATGGTTCGAATTTATTTTTATAATTTATATAGAAACGAATAAAATGATTCATTTTTATTAGTTTTATCCCAATTTTTATAGCATTGAAACTCGATACATAAACCCACTCTATACAACAAAATGTGTTTAAGTTGTTTACACAAATTTCTGTCTAGACATAAACAAAAAAATAATTATTAGATAAAAGAAATGCAATGGTTATTTTATAAATAGTACTTTATAAAATATTCAAAATATCAGCGCTAACATTACACTTAGTTGATAAAAATAAACTTTTTATTCAATCGCGAAAGACAAAAGAAAAAAAAAATGTCCACTTTTCGCAAACTCAGGAAAAATCATCATTTCTTCCAGAATTTTACTGAATTTCACATAAAAATCAATAAATCGACAGATTTATATTTAATGAATTCCGATTTTTGTAAGTTCAGCACCTGGCACATTCCGTGACTTACTTCACTTATCAAAGACGATAATGTTAAATTTATCAAGCTTCACCCGATCGTTCAGAGTTAAAGATCGGATAAAGTCACAAAGAATACTTATAACTTACAGATATTTGGACATAAATATCTCTTAAAATTAAAATTACAAATATATTTGCAGCATATTATTCAATGGTTGTTTACAGAACTTCAGTTTTTCATACATCACTTGTAAATCGCTGTGAAAAATACTGCGCCAGTGTTCTCAATGAGATCTCGTTTAGGAAAGATAAATTAAACTTTTTTTTTTTTTACATCAGCGTAGTAAACTTTTAATAGAGTTAATAGTTCGATAAACTCTAAATTATATTAGCATCATTTAGAATACCTAATTTAGTTGTTAGAAAAATAAAACGCAATTAGAGGAGCGATCAAATGTTACGGAAAATATCATATGTAAGAAGGAAGGATAAAATTTCTGTCGTTCCTAGTTACAAATGAGCAAATCTGTTGAGAAGTGAAGGTTGAATTTACATGATAATTAAAATGATATAAACAGGTTTTAAGTAGCTTCGTTCTATGAGCATCATGTATCATGGCGCATTACGCCTTTTCATCCCTAATTGTTCTCAACCCTGTAAAAATAAATATCTCTTTATTCGTATATGTCGTCGTCGCGAATAAAACAAAATACTGTACAATTTTCTCGTTTATTTCCAAATAAAATTTTTATTCTTTGAATTTATTTATAAAATTATTATTTATTGAAAATTTGTTGTAAATTGGCTTAGAATATATATTTTTGACTGTTCGTCCATCGTTTATTTTTTAAACGATATAATATAAAAAAAATTCTTAAAATTAAGGTGGCGCTGATTACGCCATCTGTACGCGAACATGTCTGCTAAATAAAACATTTAAAATAAATTTTAATTGGATTAATATATTTCTTTTATCGAGAAATTATAATTAAAAAACAATTTATTTTATTGAATAATAATCGAAGACGAGCTCAAATTCGTCTAATTTTAAAATAAACTAATTTAATAATTAAAATAATCGGCTCATTTGGGCTTGAATTTGGCTATTATTTAATTTTAATAATCCTTAGATAGATTATTTGATTAAATTCAATTACTTTACTTATAAAAAATTATCCCGAAAAGTTTTGAATTTATATTATTACTGAGCGAAAAATTTAATATTCATCATCAAATATTTTCAATAATTTTAAATAATTTTTTTTTTATAAGAATTTCTTAAGGCAACTAATGAAAAAAATTCGTGTTAATTTTTTCAGTTTTAAACATCAACTGCAGAATTTTATCATTTAAATATAATGCATAGATTACATATATCTATATTTTTCATAATTATTTGTCAAATTTCTATCAATAATATTAAAAATATTTTATTCTTGAGAATGGCGCAACTATAAAAATTTATAAATAGATTCTATCTCATGTGTGGCCTACTCAGTTGATTTACAACGCCTGCAAAAATAGGCACGGTGTATGGAGCGAAACAATGAAACATATCAATATTTATGAGTACTGTATGAAACCGCTAAAAATTATAAACAAAATATTGAATATATTACAATTTTAATAAAATCGATAAAAGACGTGTACTGTTAAACAGTACTATTACAAAATAAATGGGATTGAGAGAGATAATTCCTTAAAAAGTTATTTTATTTGACAGTGTTCAGCACCATAAACATTAACTCGAATAATTTTTTTTTATATTTTATTTTCTGTTTAAATTTTTTAACTACTTTCTACATTAAAATATAATATTTTATAATATATGCTTAATTATCCATTAAAAAATTACTTTAGTTTAGATCTGTATACAAAGTAAAAATGCAAATTTTTTATTTTTTATTTTGGATACACTCGTTTAAGATGACTAAAACTTTTTTTTTCTCTCTCTCTCTCTCTCTCTCTCTCTCTCTTGGCCCATTAAACTGAGAATTTCAAGTCAGGAGGACCGCCCCCAATATCATCATTTAAAAACAAAACCAATAAAACATTGTGCTAAACTTTATTATTATAGTTAAAAAATGCTCTTCGTGTAAAGGCGTTGTTCGATCTATGCAGTCTATGAAATTCTATATGAAGAAACTGTTTAAATTCTTAAATTTCTTAATTATTAACTTACTTACAAAAATATTTTGCACAGAATATTTTTGCACCTAAATTACTGGTCTTTAGAGAATTAACTAATTTTGCACACAGTTTCTGTGAACTCGGCTAAATTCAGCCATTTTGGATGTGCTCGACTTCATCCGTTTTAAGCTTTATAATTGAGATCTTAAAGACACAGAATATGTTGATAGAGAGAGAGATAAATATAATTAAATATTTGGAAAATTATTAGGACTTTATTCCTCCTCTGGACGTTTATTTTTACGACAAACAAATTATTTAATAAAGGAATATCTCGATTATTTACTAAATCGTCTTAAATACACTTTAATTTAGATAATCATCTGTAATTTTATCTAATAAAGACAAACGTCAAAAGTAATTTTGATATACGACTCTCATAACTACTCAATAATGTGCGAAAGTAATAAAAGATGATCAATATAACAACTCTGCAAATTTAAACTCCTATAAAAGTATGATTGAATTCGCACATCCTTTTAATACAAATTCGTAGTTTTTTTACCAGAAACTTTATGCTCATTTTTTTAATAAATAACCATCATTCTTGTTATCTCGTTGACTGATCATGGATTTCGAGGCTTTTCTTAAAACTGCTTAAGATGTTTTAATTCTTTAACATTCATTTAAATCATTATAGAATTATTTAAAATATATATTACACCTACAGTATAAAATTCGAAGAAACTAAGAATATTTCTTATCGTCAATCTTACCGGATGCAATCTAGATGTAATAGTAAATAGCCAAGAGGAAAGAAAGTCTGTACTTGATTTTCTTATTTCAAAATTAACTTTTAGCAATGAAAGTCGCTCCAATTGGATCGCGAAGCGGCCTTTTCATTGATCCATTTAAAGAAAAAAGTTGTTAATGATACATCCAAAGCAAAATTTCGCCATTTTATAACGTTTCGCAGTTATTAAGTGAGCGTTATAAAATTTTACAAGCTAAACAATCGATTCGTATAGCTCACCATTTCGTTTATAAGTCCTTCAAATTGAAAATATAAAATTGTGTGGAAAATGCATTTGGCATATGCGTCAGAGTGTGATATTAACGTGACATGCTTTTATTTGAGACAAAATGTATGATATAATTTGAATTTAGATAGGATAAAAAGCAGATAGAATAAAGTTAATTCAATTGTTTGTAGCTAAAGCTAAGCATATAGATATACTGTATATAGTATAAGTAATAAGTATGGCAGTGTCGCGCTTTACAGAAAATTTTGAAAATCGTTAGTTACAGTTTATCATAAAAATATTAGATTTATTAAGAAAATTGCCAGTTTCATTTTTCCCCTTTCTTAATCTATATGCTAGAATATTATTTAAGTCAATAACATAAACAGCAGCAAGAAAACTGTTGATATAAATTTTTAAATAAAGTAATTTGAAACTTTGCATACGCGTTTGTAAGATCCTAGAATCCAGATAAAGTAGTATTAAAATCAATAAATAATTAATTAAAGTTTTATTTTCCTTCATTGTGTCGTGTCATGTTACCGTGATCATAATGCGCCAGATTGTATTCAAGAGCAACATTAAAATTAATTTTGAAATCATATGAAATTTTTCTTCTTCTGACTGGTCGCGTCGCAGTTGCGACACGCGATGCATTAGCGCGTCGTGACGCTTATGTTTTTTTTTCTTCTTTTTTAATAGATATAAATTCTGTATATATATATATATTATATGAATACTAATATAGTATTAAAAGCATAGCATTAATTAAAAGTAAGAAAATTCTATAATTATTCAGTTTTAATGCGGAAATATAATTAAGTAGTGTTTCAAATGTGTTTGATTTTCACTGTTGACAGAAAAAAAATATGGTAAAAATTTTCCCTGATAATTTAAGATTTTAAAGGTCTCTGTCGCATAATAACATAACACATCTATACGCATTTAATTATTATTCATTTCTATTGTATACTTCATGCCAAGTTGGATGTTTCAGCTAGTGATAAATAAACGCGATAGACTCAAATGCATTAAAGTGCTGTTTTAAATTATTCTAACCATTAATAAATTTATATGCGATGGAATTATTTCTTAACATTTAAAATTGCAGAAGAACAAATAGAAGAATAAATCATTGAAGTCACCAACAACAATCAACCACTTAAAAAAAAATAAAAGATTTATTTTCTTTAAAACATTTGATTGTTTTCAAATAAATATTTATATACTCTTCAGATAAAGATTAATTTTCTATAAATATTAAAAAATTATTATTAATTTATATTATTATCGAGAAATTAAAAGTTTTTTTTTTTTAATCAGAATATTAACGAGTTTGGCGGAGACAAATATTCTGAAAATGGCTTTCAACTATATATTTTCTTTCGAAAATATATTCTGAAAATGGCTTTCAACTATATATTTTCTTTCGAAAAGGCGAAATATTGCTGAGTAATTTTAAAGTATACAAAAGAAAAATAATTGTTGGCATAACTCACGACAAAATAGCGATTTTGCGTGTATGTGATTAAAACAGCAGATAGTTCTTTTATATATATTAAAAATATGATATTTTATTGACGAATAAAATTTTGCGTGTAAAAATCCTACCTTATAAAAATATACAGTTATAAAAATAATTCACGATGTAAACAGAAAAATACATTCGTTCGTCATAAAACAGGCCGTAACAATTAATAAGTCGTCAGAAATTCTACTGTAATCACGCAGCTATCTTAGAATAATTCTTCAGAATATAATGATTGTCGATGAGCATTTTCGAGTTTTTGATTTCAAAATCCTTGCAGACTCGGCCACGGTTTGCTGGAAAAAATATATATCAGCTCATATTATCATAAAAAAAATGTTTTTTTTTTTTATTTTGGGTAATGTTTTGGCGAAGATTATTACCTTCCGAATTGCCCTCCATAAGGAAATGCCTTGACGTCCATGCCCGAGGAATGGGTGGGAGCCATGTGATTGAATGACGATGCCACGAAAGTATCACCACTGCACCTAAATAAATACGTTACAAGGTGTGAGAATCACAATCCACCACCTTTTAAAAACTTCAACTTATCTGGTACGCATCGGGAGGTTATCCGGCCTGGAAGCAAAACAAATGACAATACCGGTTTCTTGTCTTGATATCTGACAAATGAGATCTTTACCGCGGGTTCCCCACTTTGTTGCTAATTTATAATGCGTTTTATCGGATAATAAATCTACAAACGTGACATAACTAGTTTTTAACAGATCTTTTAATCGGTTTAACGTATCTGTTCATAGATGGCGCTATTTAACTTTACGGTGATAACTTTTATCAACTTTTAAACTTAGATTGTAGCCCAAAAGTAATCTGAAGCCAGTATTTGATTAGCAATTTTTTAAAATTTTTATAATATATATTACGAAAAAAATATTTTAAAACATGATATAATAATAATTAAATTTACGCAGTTGTTAATATCTATAAATTTCTAATAAAACATTACTTGGCAATTTCTGCCTTGATATTTAATCCCACACAAATAATAAGAATTCGATTATTGAAGTACAATAAGATATGACTTGATTTTTTAATAGGTTTTCTGATATTTTTAAATATATAAGTGCAAATTAATTTTGTTTTATTATTGTTGTTATCGAATTCTTCATTCGTAGGCGTTCAATTATTATCATTAAAAACTGCACGGATGTTTTAATTATATAAGCTATTTTATTCAAAATTTATTTGTATATTAAAAGCATTTCTTATTTTTTTAACTTATTTTCCGAATATAGCTATTTTGAATAATGCTAAATCGCATCAAGTTACAAGTAGTATCTTAATTTATGCGTTACTTAAGATGAAACTTTAGTTTAATAAAAAATTTGTTGTTTCTGTTTTAAGATTAATAAACTATATTTTCTTTCGAAGAATTTTTATAACACGATTCTCAATTAGGTCTGTTGCTATAGGGCCTTAAAGTGTATAAATAATGAATGAAACTGCAATGCTATTTAATTCGAACAATCACTGCTAAGGATTTCGTAACAAAATTTCGAAATTTTGAGATATTTTTTTACTATTTTTTTAAATAATTACGAGGGGAAATTACCTATAATATTCGCATTTTATAAAAATAATATTTAAATTTTCTAAATATTTTCGGAAGTTTAGATTTTTACTTAAATGATAGGCGCATCCAGATTTATTGTTTTAGATCAGGGTTGTCCGCAACCACCGCTGTAATGAATGAGACCCAACATAAAATCGTAAACTTCCTTAAAACATTGAGATTTTTATGTACTTATATTTTATTTTTGAAATTCGCAGTAAAATTATCAAATATCCGCTAATAAAAAAAAAAAAATTTATTTCATTTTTGTACTAAAATTATATAAAAAATAATGAAGTTTTTATTATTTAAATATCTATCTACATTTCCTATTTCCAATTTTCTAAAATATTTCCTATTTGAGTGATTAAATCTTCTTAACCCTTCTCAATGATTTTTAAAAAATTTCTGATCGAAAAGAAGTCAAAGCTAATTATGCTACGATAATTTTGCTTATTTGTCATGGTGGATATCATATATTAAACATTATTTACTAACTTTTATGCTTAATAACTATCATTATAATTAGTACATTTTATGTGCGACCCGAGACAATTATGTTTCTCCAAATGTGACACAAGGAAGCCAAAAGGTTGGAATCCGTTTTAGATGATGCCGGAATTATTCATTTTAAATTAATGTACGGCTAATAAAGATAAAAATTTGTTACAGAAAAACGACTTATATAAAAGTGGAATATTTAAGCAAAGTAATTAAAAGTACCTAGATATTGGGAACTTTAATATTTTAGATATTCTGGCATTCTTCTGGTGTGACTTCATTGTTGTCACCATAACGCGAATCGAATTAAAAATGAGTTATTAGATCTTCGAGTTGTACGCACTGGAACAGATTGTTACTGAAACCAATCTTATTATCATCGTTTTTCCTCGAATTATCGATAGATGTTTAAAAATTCGATAGATCCTCGGAATAATGCAAGTCAATAAGTCGAGTTTATTCGCGCTTCAACGCGCGCGCCAGTTTTTCCAAATATGTTATAAGAAAGTCTAAATTTTTACACCTACCCGAAATTTTCAGAGAATAATGCAAGTCAATAAGTCGAGTTCAGTTTTTCCAAATATGTTATAAGAAAGTCTAAATTTTTACACCTACCCGAAATTTTCAGCAGAACTTGTTGGAAATGATGTCCAAGCAGACATTGAAGGCGTTTCACCGACGGCTGGTCTACTATTCCAGCTGCATTCATTCCCAGGATTTATAAGTGGAATGTGAGGTAGAAAATCTGTAGGAGCCGGAGTAGTTGTGGCAGTAGCTGGTCCTCCCAGAATATTGAATACCTAAAATAGTCGAAACAAATAAGAAATTTTCATATTTATTTACCATCACTTTTATGAACCAATCGTCACCTGAGTCGTGATCGTCGAAGAATCGGAAGGAATGTTGGAGTGTCCATTCTGAGTCATAGGCGATTGATGAAAAGCGGCTGCCTGACTGTTTAAGTTCTGATGGCTCCAGATGTAACTGTTCGGTTCTAACGAATGCATAAATCCAATAAGGAAAGGTTATTTCAGGAGAATTTTTTAGTAATAATACAGTAAATTATATAAAATTTACCGTGATGATGAAGAGGTGTAGATTCTGGAACTAAATGACTGGCTGCAGTGCCCGAGTAGGCCATACTTAGAGGGATACTAGTCGCGGCAGGACTTCCAATTTGTTTTCTCCAACGTGCTCTGCGATTACTGAACCAAACCTATCAATTAGCACGATATCAGTTTAGTTTTAATCCGATGCAAAACGTCTATTATGCAATTGTTTTTTTTATGCTCTACATGTTAAATATTTTATAATGAATACAATACTGTACATCCATGCTTATGATATGCATTTATCTTTAAAGGAACAGGAGAATACTTTCAATATGCAGCACTAACGCTGATCGGATCGCGTTAGCAAAGGATGTTAACATCGGTCTTTTCACTAACCTGCACTCTGGCTTCGGTCAATTTAGTCTTCTGAGCTAGTTCTTCGCGGGTGTAAACATCGGGATACTGTGTCCTCTCGAAAGCTCGTTCTAATTGATCCAGTTGCTCTGCTGTAAAAGTAGTTCGTGATCTCCTTTGCTTCCTTTTCAGCGTTAAACCGGGTTCAGAATCGCAATCGGAATCTTCAGAACTAATTCTTCCTATTAAATTAAAACGCAAAATAATATAGTTATCATTAAATACGTTATTATTAACCTTAAATTTTCTATATTCTAACTATCAGTGCGCATTGGCCAGCGAAACGAACATTTACACTTAAAATGCAGTTTTACCGTTTAACTATCGAATTTTTACAAGTAAAGATCGTTTTAAAATATTTCTAAATAAATGCGGTTTACGTAATAATTTTATTTGCTTTGTAGCTTTTAATCGCAAACAGCTTATTATGCAAAAGTATAGAGTATTTAAAAATCGATTGCGTCATTTAATTATACATTTAATAATTTATCACCGAATGTCACCTTATACATTGTGTTGTTGTCGTCGTTGTCTTCTTTCGTTGACAAAATTATATTTAGAAAAGAGGATTAACGATATCTCGATCGTATCAAAATTTGGTAGAATGAAAAGGTTATTGACGTTGATTTAGATATCATAAACGTGTATATTTATTATAGTTGGATATAAAACAAAATTTTCTATATCTATAAAACTTATACGATAAAAATATAACGCATATTTTTGAATAATTCTACGAAAATCTATATTGACTCATTGAAGAATCCTCGTTAAGTTGTTACGCAATAGATAATTGGGTTAAATTGGGAAAAAGATCATAATTATTGTAAAAATTTATAAATGCATAAAAGTAAAATTATTTATTTTTATTTCACGTATGTATTTAAGATGACTTTTATTCGACAAGAACTGTTTAGCTGGAGAAATTCTAAGAAGTTGCAATACAAATTTCGGATTATTATTTAACTATCAGTTTTTAATTATAGGCTAACAACGATTTTAAACTTTTTTTTAATAATCGATAATTTAATTCAGATGTATGCGACCGTCCTTATTCAATAATCACAAAGGAAAGTTAACTAACTTTCACTTAAACATAGTTGGTTTACATAAACATCTAAACATGTGGCTTAATATTTATTTTTATTAGCTTTAAGGATGATGAAATTATAACTGCACGTCCTAACTTTATAGGATGTACAGTACATTTAAATAAAAAGCGATCTTCTTTACTACTGCTGAAGAGTTGGAATGATCAAAGCTTGCCCTGTTGATCCACTTCTGCTCTTCATGATCTTTCTTTTAACATTAAAATTTTAATGATAACAATTTTACATTTGTTATTATTATATTTATGATTCTGGTTTATTTCACTTTGATTAGCAAGCGTTAGTTCGCTTTTATACCCGCAATTAATCCTCTTCTACTAATTACTATTGCATAAATGAGTTTGAAGGTAGATGTTACAAACTGTTACTTTCATTAATTGATGTCTAGATTAATTTGTAACTCCGGGCATATTATAAAAAGTCATAAATCTACACTTTAAAAATATTTTTTAAAACAATTTTTTCGCTGAAGGTACAAATGAGGGTTATGAACTCAAAATGTTCCATTTATAATAAGCTCTGTCTTTAAACTAACAAATTTTAATGTTTCGACTTTATACAGATGTGTTAATCTATGTAAAATGCATGTAGGCCTATATAACCGCATATAAATATTTTCTAAACGTTAAAAGTCTTTAGGAATTCATTGGAATTCATAAACATTTTTAAGAAGCGAAAAAATTAAGAATCGGTGGGTGGCCCGACTTTTCACTTTAGCCATAACAATATTTCAACACGTACTGCATGAGGTCAAGTGAATGCAGTGAATGGCATGAAAGGTACCGAAATCCCACTGAATACAAACAGTCCCGCTCACACCTCATCCTTAGCCATTCATACGAGTTCTTGTTGATCGTCTTTGAATGGTGCGTGATGGCGATGCCTTGACAATAGGGGGTGGTTTGTACCGTTGATTGTGCCAACTTCTCCGGCTTTTATTATTTCTGAAACACTGCAAGATGCCCTTTCACTCAAAAATTTATATATTTTATATAACTCCCATACCTTACACCACGACATTTAACCATAAAAAATAATCTAAATCCATGTGTATCGTATGCTTGCATTATTTCAATGTTCGTTTTTTTTAATAGTTATTCGAGACTGGTAACAGATTTTTTTGAATTAAATAATTTCGATATACACGAGAGAAACTTTCCGATTTTTATATATTTTTTATTATATTTTTCAATTCCTTTTTAGCATATAATCTTTATCATCTATTGTATGAAATGCTCTCCTTTTATCGATACAACTACGAGGTATGGCATTTATAAGCTGTTGCCACTCCATTTTTACGGATTATCTAGAATTACAGACGATGTCAGAAACTGCAACAAAGTCTAAAATATTAATATTGAATACAACAGACAGGTGTCGGGATTTTGTGTTTTTAAAAAGAAGCTGAAGCAAGATCGGTTGCAGACTAGAAACAGGGGAAGGGAAAGTTAAATTTACCAGAACGTAGCTATTGAAGATGGAAACAGTATTGACAAATTCGCCATCCTTCAGTGACAATCAGTAGCTAGTCGATGTACAATGTGCAGGCACAGGACAGATGGGTGTAAGGCCTTTACTATGGCTTCCACGCCGATTTGAACTGGCGGACGCTTCTGTTATAATGCTAGGTACGAGGTTCCCATGTGATCTACTATACTGCCAGTTTTCCTAACCACCTGGGCATAATGTCCGTGTGACGATGCACATTTTCTAACAACATTTGGTGAAGCATCTATGTCCAACTGGTTTAGTCGCACTTGTGTGTTGTCATAGCATTGTTTGCTTAACTGAGAGGATGAATTTCACACTCACTACTATCATCTATAAAAGTACCGTGTTAGCTCACGAGTTTCTTATCATAGTTTAAATAAAGTACATTCGACGCTAATAGGTCTATCAACTCGACTCCTTCAAAAGAAATTCTGCTTTTTCTCCAGAACCGCATCTACGATTTGTTCCAACTTTCTTATCTGCCAGCTTTTCCACTCAATTTGGAGGTTTCGCTCGTTTTTAAAACTTTGTTATGCGGACACCATTTAATTTAGAACTAGGAACTTTCTTAACTAGAAATGCTAACTTTCGGGAATAACGCGAAATAAGAGAAATGCCACGATAACATCAGCTTATTTTCTTATTTTTAAAAGTCGTCGGAAGTATTTTTAAATCAAAGTTTTGTTCCGCAGATTCCATTTTTACGATTTTGAAACGATGCCAAACATCTTTCCGGGTTTTTTTTTTTTTTTGAATTTTGTTGGAGACAACCCATTGACACAAATTTTTAAAAATAAATGTGCAAGATTTATGTTTGCATTTTTTTCTTTTTATCATTTGTGAGTTATTTAACTATTTTTAAATGTAGCTATATACATTTTTAAAACAACTTCTCCTATTTTTTACGACTAATTAACGAAGTTATAACTAGATCTGTTGACAAAAACTTCGTTTAGCGTAACAAACCGAATCGATCGTTTCAAACGGATTAACTAAATCTTTGCGCTAAAGATTATCTAACGTATTTATTTATTTAAAGCTGATTCACACTAAATGTCAAATCTTTAGTGCATATTTTAAAATAATATTCGTTCGTATAAAAATTGGCTTCATTATTTCGAGGCAAAATTTCGAAAGAATTGCGACGTTTAAAAATATTGCCTAAAATAAATTTCCCTCCGGTGTAATCAAACAGAAGCAAGTAAACCATTAGAAAAGCTTTAAATAAATCAAACGGAAGACAAATTTAACTTATTTTAAATCCCTCTACGCGAATTTTGTGTTTACTCGGAATTAGTTGCGGTGAAGCAACGTGTTTGCTCCTTTTCAATTCGGGATTGTGGTTGACGGAAATAAATTTTAAGAGTTTTGTCAACTCGCAGAATAAAAGTTCAAATAATGAACGACAGAATATATTATTATAACAAAGGAAACTAACTCAGAATGTCAACTGAAGGTGACTGTTACAGAGCGAGACTTCGAATCTGTCAGCACACGTGCCGATGCCAGATCTTTATCGATTCTAATCGAGCGGAAAAATATGCGAAACTAGTTAAATGAATGGCCAGGGAAAGCAATTCGCTCTCTCTGAAAGTCAGTACAATTTGTTTCAGTTACGATCTTTATTAATCTAAGAAAAACGAAAATGTTGTTCTACTCACCTCCCAGAATGCCGTCGATACTGTGGTCAGCCTTTTTATTTTCGTTGGTATCGTAATTGCCCGTTCTTTGGCAACTTCTGCTAGATGAACGTAATACCCTGCTAATAGAACTAACGCTGGGTGCCGTGTTTTTATCGCAGACATTATCCTACGATAAAAAGCATATCAAAGATGACAAATCGGACTAGTAATCGCTGACATTATTTCTGCCAATCCTACCTTTATCAGTCGATCTCGTATTTCCCAACTGAATATCCCAGGATTGTCTCTTTTATACTCTTCAATTTTCTTTTCTACTTCTGGAGTTGCTACTCTCGGTTTGCTTCCTCCAATTACTCCCGGTCTTATACTACCTGTTTCCTGAAAAGATAACTTCTCGAGTCAATAATCGCTTCAAATCTTCGTTTACTCTCTTATACGATTTCAATCTAGTTTGAAAGACTCAGATACATATAACAAAACACGTAATGTGCATTAAGACTAGAAACCTTCATTTAGTAGGTTTTTATGCGGCCTAAAAGCTGGTAGACAGAAGAAGATATGCATAATTTTCATGAATAAAGTTTTCATAAGTGGCCTATTCTAGTGTTACAAAATGTGATAGTCTTTATTGGTTAATTGAAGTTTTGTTAGTCAATCGATTATATTTAAACACGGATAAAGTTTGGTAGAGTAGATGCATTTTGTGAGATGCTAAATCCGCAGCGCGGTACTGGAAACATCGATTTATTACGGCAATTACGCGAGATATGACTTAAATGAATAAGCTCGGAACTAATAAGACTATTATTCAGTTCAAAAGCAAAAAATCTGAACGATAAAAATGTTTATTTTCTTCATCAACACGCAACTTTTAAGCGTATACCTATCATCGTCGTCAAGGGCAAGTTTGATGAGTTTGATTATTAAAAAATGAATAAATTAATATGTTTGATCAAATCGCATTACTTCGATTTATTATTTCATCATTTAACTAAGCTCAGACTAATAGAATCGATTATTAATTGTGATCCGAACATATTTTTTCGATTTTTTTTAAAGCATTTAAGTAGCGTGTGTCAGACTGAGATATGCATCTGTACAGGCCTATTCTCTAATTTTATATTTATATATTTAAAAATAATTAAATTTTTGGAGCCATTCTGTATCCTATTCGTAATGAAATAAAATCGAAATAATTTTGTAAAAATAGGTTTCTATAGCATTTTGAGTCCCGATCGATCAATCAATAAAATACTGAAAATTGGCGATTGTAGTTACATTCGATTAATTTAACCATTAATCGAATAATTGCCTAGAAATAAAATCATTACTAGTTTCCAGACCAAATCGATTTGATTCAAAAAATCCGATTTTCTTCAAAAGATTGATTTTAATCCAAAGACGAAAATACTTCATAAAATACTGTATAACCTTGTTAATAGAAACTGTAACTCATTAAAGAAAATTCTGTACTGTTGAGTAATGTTTTAAGTCAAGAAATAATAAGAAGTCGAGGAAATTTTATGTTATACCTCCATGATGAATAATATAGTAACAAGTTGCTACATTTTAGATACTTGTACCTCAAAATCCTTTAAAACTATATAGAAAAAATGATCGGAGGATGCCTACACGAATAAAATATTCGGATTATAACAATTTAATTGAATATTATTATAATTAACTATGTGAAACTTATTGTTTCTTATGCTTTCTATGAAAAGCGAACACATTAACTCTGCCAAAATGGATTTGCCACTTCGCACCACAAATTTTCATTAAAAAATTGAATATTCAGATATTTTCATCTCTTAATTTTATATATAAGAAGTTCTTTAAAGGATTTTTAAAATAGTTCTTTAGTTTTTTTTCCATAATGCTTAATACTCCATTGATCATTATTTTATTTGAGAAATAACTCGCTAAAAGCAAATTTTATGCTACACGTTTGAAGAAAATTAAAATACTTAAAATTTTAAATTAAAATTGCAAGTTTCAAAGATTAAAAAAGATTTTTTTAAATGATTAACTTGGAGCCTATCCTCTATTGAAGCATTAATATCATTGATTCCATTCCATACTTTGCATCTAGAAGTTTGCCTCGTGAAATAGAAAAAAATGAAAATCATAATAAATTTATAATATTTTTTGTCGTATCTTAAACTTCGACTGAACTAATTAACAACCGAACAATTAGAATTCACTAAATGCTATCATTTTCCTTTATAGGTTATCTGTGGGAATTGATCCACTTGAGAATCGTTAGTGAGCTTATGTGTTTGCAAATGCATTTCTAGTAATCTTTAACATTTAGTTGGTAAGTAGAATTAATGGTAACTAGAATTAATCTAGGAATAAACAACGATCACTTTGAGGATTTTCATCTTTCTAAACTTGCCTTTTCTTTCTTTGCCTATTTTTAGCTTTAAAACTATGCATTTATGTTCAAACTATATTAAAGTATGGCCATTTAAGAGTTTGTTCGGGATGATAAGAACTTTTATAGGAAAATATCTGCATAAACTGCTTCAATGCAGCATTTAATCTATCGACAATTCTTGCTAATACACTTTATTACATTGTTACTTGATTCATACATGCGGTTATAAATAGGCCTGATCCAATCTTCCAACTTTTCGCTAGAACTTTTATGAAAAAAGCCTCAAAAATCTAGAGAAGTTCGTGCAGATTCTTAAGTAGTGATTTTGGTTTAAAACTAACAGTTAAGTTTAGGATAGCAAAAAATAATCTCGGTTGAGATTCGCTTAATACATGACTATGGGCAAAAATTTTGCTTGATAGAAAGAGCCGTTATGCAACTGCATTGCTCTTAAAGATAAAATCAGTGATGACGATGTGTTAATTAAGAATGATACTCACCTGATATCGATTAAGAATTTTGGAGACACATCCGTGAGAGACTCGCAACTGGCGACTAATGACGCAAGGTCGTATCCCAGCTGCAGCCATTTCTACGATTTTAAGTCTGATGTGGTTAGGAAGAGGTCTCCCATTAATGAATACACCTCCCAATTGGTTAACTCTACCCTGACCTATTAAAAAAATAGATATTTTTCTTAATTAATTTCAGTTTTTGATGCGGTTACATCAGAAATCACTGGAATATAAGGCATTAAAAATCTTTATAAACGCTTTGATTTTACCAATAAAATCTGGAAGCTTAATTAACAGCATTTAGAATGATAAATAACTAGTCAAATCTTTGTAGAAGAGCAATCTTTTTCTGTTTAACACGTGTGGGGAATAAGAAGCAGTCCTAATTGTTGAATACATTTATTTAAAGAGAATAGGGAGCTCCAAATGGATTCTCTGCTTGGACCCCTTTCAAACAAATGAAATGCTAACTATTTCCATCTGTTGATCGTGGGAATCACTAGAGATACTTTAAGAGGGATTAACGAAAGGATTTTAACTTCACTTAGTGCAGTCTTTGGTTCCCAGTATCATATTTACGCATAATAATGCATGATAACAAAGAACATTTTTTTTTAAATTAATTAAAAAAGAATTGGGCCATAAACTAATACGTGGTGTTTGATGTTTCTTACCTTGAAAAGGATATCCTCCAAATATTGGACGAACGTTAGCCATTTTTTTTCATTACAAAAGGTAACCGAATGAGTCGAAAATGTTTCTAGGATGGCCAGGGTCACCCTCGGATGGCCCATTAAGTGTCTGTGCAAAAGTCTCCACCCTCTCGGTCCCCCGTTGCCCTCTATTGGTGGAATAAGCGGTTGTTAGTATATATGCTCCTCCTTTGGTGCACTTTATCATCTTTGGATGTCACTGATTAGGTAGCGATTGTTCGGCATGTGATTTATTGATATTGAATGCTACAAACAAAATATCTATTTTTCTACTAGTTTTTTCCCCCCTCTTACTTTATTTTGAAACGAATAGGTCAAGGTTGTGCGTCAACAATCGTTTTAACTATTAAAAAGTTAGAATGGGTCAAACAAATTTAATACTAAAAATTTTAATGGCATTGCAAAAAAAAATGTTCGTAATTCTAATTAATTTCTTTAAGTTATACCCAAAATTTCAATTTTTAAAAAATGCCAGACATTTATGTATGGTCCAAAGACAATTTTAACAAGTTTGAAGCTATGAAACAGTTAAAACTTTCACTTTAAATGGAAAGCCAGTCTGTTTTTTTTTTTTTTTTTTTTTTTTTTTTTTTTTTTTTTTTTTTTTTTTTTTTTTTTTTTTTTTTACGAAAAACGAAAGTGTAAACTACCAGTAAACATTCTAGATTAAAATATCACAAATTTTAAAAAGTTTCCGTGATAAAATTCGAAAATTGGCGAATTTATGCCGCATTAAAGTCAAAACAATCTCGTGTTGGAAGCTGTTTTCGTGTTAAAGATGGAGAACCTTTCAGTTGTAGCGACTAAACGAAAAAAGTTAACATTTTATTGATAATTATATTATTTTTCCACGACAGAAAATTTTGCATACGTGCAACGTAACGTTATGCATCTTCCTATTTATTAATAAGTAGTTTATAATTTAATGACAAGATTATATAATTGTAAGCATTAGCATGCGCTTTTTGGCAGCAAACTTGTTATACATTATCGTGCTGTATAATTAATAAATGATAGATCGGTATAAAAGTAAACTTTATCTCGTCCCAGTGATGTGTTTATTGACGATCAAGGACGATAATTAATTGCTAGAAATGACATCATCGGCAGTTAACGTCATTTACGTTCTGTTGAGTAACTTATGTTTCCGATACGATACGCCTGCGCCTCATGCTCCAGTTTCAAAACGTTTCATGTAGACTATCACCATACCTTGCTCGTAACAGCATTCAAATATAAATATTGAGTTTACGAACGCAATAATTAGTGATATAATAAAAAATGAGTATTAAATTTTGTTTCCATTAAATTTTATCAGAAAGTTAAGAAGTCATAACGTTGAATCGATACGTTAGTCAGAATGGCTTTTGCTATGCCCGGGAGAAAAGGGGGCCCTAGCGATAAACATCCAGCTAGTCATGTCTTTGTGACACTTTATATTAAACGGACGAGGCCGAGATTCTGTTAACACGTTAACAGTTTTTTTTTTTTTTAATGTAATCTATTCTGCTATTGACAACCAACATGATAAACTGAAACGATTTAGATTTACCTTTTGGCAACGAATGTTTTTTTTCGGTTGTTACATAAACCCGTAAAAATTTTCTTTGTTTACACCTCTACTGGTTGATGTTTTTTAATTTTTAATTTGTTATCTACAAATGTACACCTTGCTCGCAGGAAATGCAAGAAAGCCGCACCTTTAAAAGCACATCCTTTCGTTGGTAATAGTATAATGGTATTTACCGTCGCTGAATTCTGAAAACATATACATTCATAATTGTAAATTTTCGTATCTATATTTATCCATACATAGCGGGAAAACAATTAAGGAAATAGATTATTAACTGATGCTTATCTGATCGAAAGATAACGCTTTTTTTTTAGCCAGTGTTACCATTGCTAAGTTAGGAAAAACTCTATAGTCAACAACAAATATCTTAATCCTTTACATCCCACGGTATCAAATAAGAAACACTTAGGTTATTATTTTACTCTATATGTACCAAATAAAAAATTTTTGAAAATAAATTTTTTTTATTATTAATTGTGTACAGAATGTGATTTTCTTATTAAAAGTTATTTTTTTACTGAAAACGGATAATTTTCGCATTATAGGGTTAAAAAACTGCAAGTTTACTATGTAAATTTTCTGTTTATGATATTTACCATTACTTTCCTCGTTTTTAAGATCTCTTGATACAATAAATAATTTTTATTTAACGTTTTTTGTTTTCATTATTTTCACTGGACTTTGTTTGGAATTGTTTGAATATTTCAGTGCAATCTAAAGGAAATTATTATAAACACTTAACCGCTATTTGAAACGTTGAAATGTCGTAATTTGGAAGCAATAACTGCCCACACAACGTGATATTTCCTGGGTAAAAATGGCAATATTTAAAATGTGCTCCAACATCTTATTTGTAAGATAATTAATTTTTACAGTTCTATGGCTTTTATCAAAGGGCTGAAGGGCTGTAGTCGATACTCATTTTTGAACAATAAAAATTGCCGATTCATCTAGATAAAACTATGTATCGGAATACCATGCTGCTCGTTTGAAGTCCCACGCACTTACACGTGTTTTCTATCGTTAAAACTTCATTATTTATTCGAAATTTTAAAATAATTTTGACTATCGAACATCGAAATTTAGCACTCGACTCTAAATAAATCTTCAGTAATATTTATTTTAATTTTTTAAATAACGTAATTGGGAATGGATAAAATCAGTTCCGTTTCGTTAATGTATTACTTCAGGTGACGCAAAATTGAAAATGAAAAGTAATCAACAGCTGGGCATTCGATACCTGTATAAGACGATTAAATTAGAGATTTAGAAACGGGAGGAAACACGCTCCATCTGTTAATGCTGCTCCACCCTCGTTGTTGAAAGGAGATTTATCTCGCTGTTTCGCAGGTATCAATATTGGGATGGGTGGACAACACCAACCTTGTTTGTCACTCTGCACTCTTCAGATGGATCGAAAAAGGAAGTGGTCCATTAATCAACCCAAAATTATCTCCCGCAAACAACGCTTTAACATTGCCTTTTTTTCAAATTGAATTAATTCTTATAAGTGATATCGTCTTAAAACGATTTTTGGCTCGATTAACGCTGGTGGTTATTGCATTAAAATTTACAATTTAAAACAGTTGTATCTATGCAAATTTTTATTACAATTTTTACTAAATTAACCTATTAAATGCGTGACTTTTTTAAATGGCCATCAGTCGTATATCAGGAAAACGTTTCAAAATGAAATTTGTTCTTCGTGCAATATCCGAGAATTTGCATTTGGATTAGTATCGCTATTTTTATTTTATTTTATTTTTAATGTTTTTCTTTTTTTAGTACTTTCGATTTTACTAATCGAAAAAGCGAAGAGAAGGTCAAATTTCTAGGAAAGTATTGGAGTAATACAAAAATTTATAAAATTGTAAAACTTCGCAGAAACATTCTGGATTGTAACGTGTAAACAAACCTTTCCTTGAGCCAAATTCATCGACCTTTCGATTATAACGAACGATTATGCAAAACTTATGATTGCTGATTGTTTTGGTAACCGTTTCTGATTAAGTAAGATCTAAATATTCCAGATTTACATTGTAAAATTAATTTGAAATCTACCCAAATATGCTTACAACAAACTGCTTATTCACTGCTTTTGACATCGTGCGTTGTCAAAAATTCTTTTAAAACGCAAAATATTTTTAATTTTTCACCGAAATTTTTATGCTTTGCGTTAAATGAAATAAATAAAACATCTTAACTTAATTTATTACCCAAACAATCTTAATATTTTCAAAAATTCTGCATCTTTATCAATGCAAAATATTCTAACACGAAAACGCAGATCTTAAATACCATCTATATCTGCGACTATTAGATCAATTTTATTTCATACAAATGCCCTTATGTATTCTTTTTAAATTTATGTAAAAATATATAATTTTCAATAACAAAAAAGTAATTAAAAATGTTTATCTGTACGCCTCTTCCGCCCCCATTGACGTTGGGGATGACTTTCATCTTTTCTGATGCAGATTTTCTTACGAAAATAATTTTAACCACAGAAACAAAAAAAAATTAAATTTCTATCTCTAAGAATTATTTTTTTGGAAATTTTATGTAATTTAAAAATAATCTAAAATCGTCGGATACTGTTTGGAAAATTCCGCTTGTATAACAGCTTCCGTTTCCGATATTCTGTTCATTTCTGTTTTCACAATCTCATTCTGCGAATAACGTCATGTACATGAAACGTCATGTACTCACGTCATATTTTACGAGAGTCATCTGATATATAAGACTGATTAACGTTACGATTGTAAATATTACTAACATTATACGGGATTAATACACAAGACAGGTAAGTACCACAGAAGAAGATTTTCGAATTCAAAACTCGAATTTATTCCGAGGTTTAATCGATTATTTACTGTTTTCCAGCTATGGATTCATCAGAATTTCGTGTCAGAAGTAACCAGCTTGCAGAATGCATCGTTCGTTATACGCAAAATGTTCGCACCTTACGTGTTAACGCGGATGTAAAACCCGGATATCTCACTATATATCTACCAGACTCTGCACCTGAAGATGGAGAAGAATGGACTAAAATTATGGCCGACGTTCAGGATTACATCATGCCAGGAGTGAGTAACCTACTTCACACGTTTCTTTTTCTTTTCTTTTTTATATTAATGGTATCTGTTGAATACAATCTGATAGCTGTTTGGCTCTTGTTTGGTTAGATGACTCATTGGCAGCATCCTCAGTTCCACGCTTATTTTCCTTGCGGAAACAGTTATCCTTCTATACTTGGCGACATGCTAGCATCGGCCTTCGGATCGGTTGGATTCAGTTGGGTAAGTCTACTTGGCAGATTATTCTTCTTTTACCGTTTAAATATGTCATTTGTCAACCGTAATAAAAATATAAAGATAACTAAAATTATAATTAAAAATTTACGTAGGTTGCATGCCCCGCTTTTACCGAATTGGAAGTTATAATGATGAATTGGATCGGTGAGTTCTTTTTTTAACATTGCTAAAATTCTATTAATCTCATCAAAAAGAGAGAGAGAGAGTGATCATTTCTCAATATTTTTTTTTTACTTTTAAAGGTAAAATGCTTGGATTACCAGAAGGATTTCTATTTTCACCCAGTAGCAACGGAGGTGGAGTTATGCAGGTAGGCTTATTTTATTAAAATAAAATTCCGATTATTTAAAAAAAAATACATATCTATTAGGGGGCGCTAATCGGTTTTAAATATGGCGTCATTAACTTTAAGTTTTACTATAAAATTTATCAGATAATTTTAAATTTTTAAATAGGGTTCGGCCAGTGAATGTGTCTTGGTATGCCTCCTAGCAGCTCGACATAAGAAACTTAAAGAACTGAAGAAAAAAAATCCAAAAACCGATGAGGCAATTCTGTTATCGCAGCTTGTGGCTTACACTTCTCAAGAAGTATGTGCCAGTGATAGATATTATAATAAATCTGATTAAATAAAAATCCGAGATTCCAAACTGAATTTTTATTTTTTATTTTTTAGGCTCATTCTTGCGTGGAGAAAGCCGCAATGATCGGTTTTGTTAAGATTAGACGCCTAGAAACAGACGAGAACTACAGATTAAGGGGTGACATTTTAGCTACTGCTATCAAGGTAAAAACTGCTTTCGAGTATCGGACAAAGAATAAGATTAAAAGTTTAATCAAAAAATTATCAAGAGTGTTTCTGACGTCGTTTTTTTTTTTTCTTCTTCTTCTTCTTCTCTAGGAGGATCAAGAGCAAGGATTAACGCCGTTCTTCGTAAGTATTTGTTTGTAATTATTGCACTCTTTTTAATAATTTTTCCTTCATTTAAAAAGTTCTTAATTATATATAAACAAAAATTACCGTTCTTAATAAAATCGCAGATAGATAAATAAAAAGAAACTCGAAAATAAAGAGCGTTTTTTGAGATGTCGAAATTGGATTAAAAATAAAGAAATTGTGATGCTGGATTATGTTTAATGAATGACAATTTTTATTCAAGTTCGTTTTTTTCCCATCTTCAGGTGTCTGCTACACTGGGTACAACTTCTTGCTGTTCTTTCGATGACTTAACCGAACTTGGACCCATATGCGAACAAGAAAATATCTGGTTGCACGTAGATGCAGCTTATGCTGGAAATGCCCTCATTTGTCCAGAATTCCGTTATCTTTCACAAGGCCTAGAAGTGAGTTAAACAAAATTTTGTTAAGCTTTTTTATAAATACTTTTTTAAAACAAACATTAAATCATAAAAAATAATTCTTTCAGTACGCCAGTTCTTTCAATGTAAATCTACACAAATGGCTTTTAGTAAATCTGGATTGTTCTCTTATGTGGTAAGTTTTTAGATATATATTTTTTTAATTTAAAAATTTTTGCAATTAAAAAAAAATTATATTAGTTAAAAAAATACATCAAAAATAAATAAAGTAATATGTTTAGAGTGTCATCTAGTGGCGAGAAAATAAAATAATTTAAAAATTTTATATTTTTAATGCTAAATTTATTAATTTTTCTTAGCCTTTGATTTATTATTTAATAAATGACGACCATTTTTTTTATTCGTGCAGGGTCAAAAATAAAACGCACTTAATGGAGCCTTTGACAGTAGATCCTATTTATCTTCAGCACAACCAATCAAGTAAGTCTTTCTTACAGTGTAGTGTGGTGCCATCTGACGTACAGAGATTTATAAAATTTATTAATTTTCTTTTATTTATTTTTTTCAGACGAATCAGTAGATTACAGGGTAAGCATTTTACTGAATTATTTATATAAAATTACAATTATTAAACGAATTTTTTAAAGTATTTAAAATTTTTATAATTTTTTTTTAATTATTATTACAGAACTGGAGCATTCCATTAAGTAGACGATTTCGCTCCTTAAAACTCTGGTTTGTCATAAGAAAATTTGGAATTCAGAAACTTCAAGATCATATTCGAAATGTAAGAAATAAACTTTTTTTATTATTAAGTTTATGAGGTATAAAATTTATTATATAATTAAATTTTAATATATATTTTTTAGCATGTAAAATTAGCTAAAACCATCGAACGTTGGATAAGAGACGATTCGCGATTTGAAGTCATGAACGAAGTACAAACTGGCTTAGTATGTTTCAGATTAATTGTAAGTCATTGTAGTTTTAAAATTTTATATAAATATCCGTTAAGAACTTTCACTACAATATTTATTCTGTATTTTAATATTTTTTAGGGTCCGAATCATCTCACGGAAACTTTATTATATTTTCTAAACAATTCTGGCAACTTCTTCGCTGTTCCCGCTATGTTGAAAGGTCAATATGTCATCAGGCTATGCGTTAACGGGCCATGTATGGGGGAAGCTGATATCCTTCGCAGCTGGACAATAGTCAGTCAAACGGCCACAGCTCTTCTCCAAGTCGGAGATGTCTGCCATCAGTATAATCAGGTAACCATCCCTATTCGAATCTGGCAATTATTAACGAAAAAATTGTACGACGGTGCCATCTATCGATAAAAATAATTATAAATATCGATACGTCTTTTGAAGTTGTTCTTAAAATATTTTTTTTTTTATAAACGAAATAATAATAATATAATACGATGCTTTTTTTTATTGGCTAAAGTCTTCGGTTTTTTTATCTTTCAGGCCACTTCCGAATTGGAAAAGGAGAACGAATACATAAAATCTAAGAAAAATCTGCTCGGGAGATCGTTTTCTGAATCTCGGATAATTATAACCCATCCAGTTAGTCGTAAAAAGAGACTTTTGTCTGAAATATTAAACATGGATAAAGGCGAACTGATCCCATTAAGATGTTGAAGGAATTTTCTACGGTTCCGGAAATCTGAATGGAAAATGATTTTTCTCTGCACATTTTTTATTTATTGAATCGGTGACTAAGAAAGGAAACGTATAAACGGAGCATATATGTAAAAAAAACGTATCGAGGGGTCTTCGGAAGTAATTTATTTATTATATTATTTATGTAAATAATAAAGAAAGTTATTTTGGTGTGTGGTAATTTTAAATAAATAAAATTAAAACGTTTTTAATTTAATAACCATTTTATTGTTATTATTATTATTTTTGGGGACGTTTTTAATGGAGAAAATTTAACAAAATAAAGTCGGGTTTTTATTAATTCATTCCCTCGCTAGATGGCGTTTGAGATACCGAGTGCGGAAGATTGATTAGGGTCTTTAAAAATATTCATTATTCATGCTAAGGTTTCGAACTATAACGAGATTTCGGATTAATTTGGTTATTATGTTAGAAATACTCAATAGTAAAATGTCGTGAGCCTTGGAGACATCATCCACCTCAATTATCTCAAACGAAGGGTAATAAAATAATTCGCCCATTATCTAATCAGTGTAGCATAATTATTCTAATGTTTCTATATTGAATAACACTTTAAGTGTAATAATTGTTCCCTTCCGAATAAGAAGAGAATGCCGAGTATGCGTTCCAAAGCAGTGTAATTATCCTTAGCTGAGTAACACACAACATCTCGAAGCATATTGTCCTTCGCCTGTTGTGTATATATACACTAATCTTCGGCTATCACAATTCTGCAGAAAGTATGCAAATGGGAGAGCATAATCCTCACTTTTCTCAAACAACTAATCATCCGGCATCCGGCACCTTAGCGAATTCGGCAGCAAAACTTTGTCGAACATTAACACAGACCTATGTATGCGAGGATGTACATAATTGTGTCCTGTGGGGGGTTGCGAAAAAGAGCTAAAGTTTTGGTGGGAGTTTGCCAAGTCTGTAGGGAGATTTACATGATACTGTAGAGAGAGAATAAATGCCAAGTCCGATGTGACGTTGGCAGTGGGCGCGTCTGTGACTTTGATTGATGAACGTTGAGTGAGGATTTTTTTTTCCTCCCCACTCTTTCTCTTTCAGGCTCTTCCATCGAATCTTCTTGGCAATGCAATGCTGAAGCGCAGTCGAGTCTAAGGGGGCGAACTCTTATATATGAGATTGTAGGTCATAGTCAGAAGCCGAAAATCAACACAAGGTGAGAGGAGAAAAAAGAAATTTATATAATAATAATATATAAAAAAAAGAAGGTACATCTAACCAAATTTGACACCGTGACACGATACGTGGAACAAATGATACACCTCGGTCAGAGTAGTTTTGGAAATAAAAGTAAGACCGACTTGTGTGTTGTTTGCTTTCTATTGTTTCCAGAGGCTAATAGCGATTTGATGCGCATTCTGCAGTTCACAAAATTGATTTAACCAAGTTTTATTGTTGTGATGAATGTTTTCAGCCAGATTGTTGGGAGATGCGGCTTTATTATTCCTATTTGACACTTTTAATAAATGGAAAAAGTCGATTGCATCCACTGATAAATCTTTATTATTCATTTTAATGACAGACTTATTCTATCGTCATCTCTTTCACGTGTCGCTCGGAATATTAAATTTTCATTCCGACCCGTCCTGATTCATTGCCCTATATTCATAGCAATTGATGCGTTATTCCTTCTTTATATTTTTATTATATATATATACACATTTCTGAACGAGTTGCGAAGTGAATTAAAACGAGTTTCGTTTGATCATTTGCTAAAACAAACGTCTCAGAAACTGTAGATTTTTGATAAGTTGTTAAAAAGAAATTCGATTCCATTTAGTAAAGCAAACGCCCGAGGAATACTTGTTTCGGAATTTGTTTAAAATAATAACTTGTAATAGTAAGTAAAGGAAAGAAAGAAAGAAAAAATTGCAATACAACTCTTGTATTTTGTTCAATTCTATTCAAACTTATAATTGGAATTCGACGATCTTAATGGATGCCAAAGAAATAGGAGTTTTCAAGAAGGGTTGATGAAGGAAACATGACAGTTATAAATGACACCCCGAGTCTTAGACGCCGATCCTAATGGCGAATGCCTCCTGGTGGACACAAACAGAAACACGCGGCATAAATGGAATCTAAAGGGTTTCTAGCCTCTGAACTAACTCCTAAACTTTTACTCGGAATAATAATTTATATCTTTTGACCTCCGCACCGCTCGCTTAACGTTTCGAATATTTCTGGAAGGAAAGGACGTCTTACTCGGCGTGGAAGAGACTGCGGCGAGGAATTAAAGTAAAAAATAAAAAATAAAAAAAATAAAAAAATGCGCCACCACACGGAAGTTTTTTTAAAAAAAAAGTCGAATTCCAATAAAAATTCTTAAAGAGAGAGGTTAAATTACTGGAGAAAAAGTAAAAAATAAAAAATAAAAAAAAATGCGCCACCACACGGAAGTTTTTTTAAAAAAAAGTCGAATTCCAATAAAAATTCTTAAAGAGAGAGGTTAAATTACTGGAGAAAAGTAAAAAGAAATGAATTTAAAACACCTGGAAATAAATCTGGTTTGTTGTTTAGCCACAACACACAAGTTGCAATTAAAGAAAAATTAAGAATATTCAAGTTTTTGGCTTTCTTCCAAACTGTGACTAGCCAATGATTGGTTAAGCTGTGTTTTCGGTAACGACTGTTTGATTACAGAAGCAGCCATTAGACTGGCCTTATATACATCATTACTTGTCATACATCAAACAGGTCCCGAGAATTTCTTCGTATAAAAGTGAAATATCCGAAAGTGATGGTTGTAAAAATCTAAAACGGTCCACTCGGAGAGTGTATCCCACAGATTCCAATCTGAGTACAGGAAGGAAGCAAAAAAATAACGAGGCAAGACGTGTGAAAATACTTCATCAGAACACAATTAGAAAATTGATAAAAGTTTGGGAGAAAAAATGTTATCGATAAAAAAAAATTATATATATATAAATAATAGGATTTTTGACTTGGTAAGATGTGGAACATAACATATGGATTGTGGCAACTACGGTGGGAAAAAAATCGTCAGAACAGAAATTAAAAGTGGATATTGCAAATGACTTTTACCATAATAGAGACCAGGGTGGGGGAACGAAAGACACAACGAATTCTGTCGCCACAAAAATTACAAAAAAGTAGATCAGGAGTAATAATAAAACTATACTGGAATAGGGGGCTGAAGGAACAGTAAAAAAACCTCGCACGTCATAATGATCGTTGTCAAAATTGATTAGTTTTTAATGATCCGGAAAGACTGAGTTGGGATATCAGAAATTTAAAAAACTTCTTCCTTTTGTACTGTCGAAGATAACAATGTTGGATAAGACCTGTCGGTTCATAGGAACCATGTTTTCATTGGACAGATTTCCTATACACACACATTGATTTTGCTAATTTATTATCCGAGATACGAGACTATTTGTATCGAGACAATTATAGTAGGAAACAGATAATCTCTTATTCCTCCAACTGTTGATGAATTTTTAACACAAAAATTTGTTTGTTCGAAAATAGTAAAGAGAGAGAGAGACTTTTCGAGTGCGTCGGCTTGTTGCAATTCTAGTCGCGTATCGACTTTCACCATTCAAAAGTACTAAATTTTCAATGGAAAACTTTCAACTTGGCACAAACCGCCGATGTTTTCACCTTATTTGTTTTTAAGTTGAATGCGATCGTTCGTGCATGGCCACATTCCATTTTTGTCTGCAAAATTCGCGGATGATCTTTGTTTCGGCACCTTTCTAACTGATGGTCTATCGCTCCGAAAGCGCTACTTTAACTCTGCTTAATTACTCGGAAGATTGATGCGTGTTGTGCCGTTATTCCGCCAACATCCGAGCGGTAGATCACCCCAGGTTTCTGTGGCATCGCACCGCAATAACAAATAAATCTGCAAAAACGCTTTAACTATTAACTCCGCTTATTGAGCTGCTGCGAAAGAGAGAGAGAGAGAGAAGAGATTGATTAATACCAAAAACGTTTTCCTCTAACACTACAATAATTTGTTATTTCAATCATTAAAGCAAAACAGAAGAAAAAAAATCTTACTTTATTGTGGAAAAATTATTTTTAACTCCGAACTGAAGATAATAACAGATTAGCAGCTTCGGTCCGATCTTAATTACTGCTCAGTTAACTTGTTCGATTTCCTAGTTCCTGGTGTAAGTAATTGTTTATAATTGGTGTTTTTATTTTGACGAAGGTCGCATCCACGAATTAATTAAAAATTCTACCAAGAAATTGAGGAAGATCAAACAACAATCGCACTTTTAACGCTTTTCCCTATTTAAAACCAGGAACGGGGCCAAGTACAACATGACGCCATAATAGAAAAAATTAATTTGCGTTTTTTTTTTACGCTTAAGATGCATCTACGCGCTTCACGTAATATCATCGCCGTAAAACAGAAAATTAAACATCGTATTTAAAACTATTAATTCTTAATTGTTTACGTTAAACGAGCGTAATTATTGCCCGTTCTATATTTATACGCCGCGCAAATATTAATTCGTTCGGATTCGATTTCGGTTAACCGTTCCTCCCCTCATTGTTTATCGTTAGAATGCCGAACGAAAAGGGGAGTAAATCGAGCACGTAGGAACAGAAAACTCGAAACTTTTAAGAGAGCAAGTTATTTGGTCGGAGCAATTAGCAACAAATAGCTGATAGTTTTTGACAAGGTTGCTAATCGGGTCAGTAGCCTCAGTTATAAAAGCTCCGAAAGATACGGTCGGTTATAACGGTATTTTTAAAAATAGAAGTACAGAGTGGGAAAATACAGATGTAATTTGGACTGTGTTTCATGAACTGTTGTCGTCACTGATTTTCTGTTACTCTCGAAAAACACTGGAAAAACTCCAAGCCAGTCACTGTACTTAAGAACGGCGGCATTTCATATATGCACAGCTGACTTGGCAGAGTTCCAGCAGCTTTCTTGGAGGTTGGGTCTTCACCAATCTTTTGACGTGTATTGATGGCCTCACCTAAGAACTCATAGAACTGCTAATTCGAAACATTGAGGACCGCTATTTTTCCATTCTTCCAAAAATTGTAATGCATTTTAGTAGTAGTAGTGGTGTGGTAGCGTTTCGTTGGACGTTTTAAAACTTATTTAATTATGCAACTTGAAAGAGTGAGTAAATGCTAATGTAACGGAGGGGTGATGCTATAAATGACCTTAAGGAGAGAAATCAACAACCTCAACGAACAATTAAAGGAATGTTAGAATAAAATTTAACCGTTCCGTTCCTTGGAGGATTGTTATCAAAGAATTCATTAAAGGTGTATTATACCGTTCTTTGTTCCTAGTTGTAACTGCCCCTCCTTAATCCGCAGCAATCTATCAATTAAAGTAAATCAAACTGCCAGCTAGTCTCCAGACCGCTTTACAAATGAAAATCGTTTAGGTTATTTGCACAGGTGTAATATATTATAAGCGGTGCTGTACGATGTTTATTTTTCCTCATCTGAGTCAATTTGACTAACATTATGGGTTGCTGTAATTCCATCTTTATCAGATCCATCGTCCACTATATATCCCTAGGAAGAGCCATGGAGCCATACACTCAAAAGCAGGAGGTGACAAGGGATCTGTAGAGTAACTGTTTCACGCCTCATTAACTGTAACCCAGACTTTGATTTTTTCTTCTCAACCTTCTTTCGTTTTTTGAACTATTCTCCAATCAGTGGCCAGTCAACCGATCAGTATTTGTCAGTAAAAAGTCGATACTTTGATTGTATTTAATGATAGAAAAATCTACACTTTCAACTTTTTGAGAAAATTTTTAAACTTTTCGGCTAGAGAGAAAGAGAGAGACAAATAGATAGACAGAAAGTAAGTGCAGTGTAAAAGAGAAAATAAAATTAGGAATTAAGACGTGGATAATTAGTTTGGTTTGCTTTCCCTTTTGCAACGGCTCCGAATGGATTACTTCATCAAACAGATTTCCGAATATAATGGTAGAAAACGACTCGCTCACTTCAGAAAATCCTAAGATGGCAAACAGCTGTGCAACTTATCAAAAGCCAGCCAGAATTATTTCTGACAACTTAGCGGGGTTGACGCGGGAAAACTCAACCCAATGGCGCTAAATGTTACCAATTGCGATGATATTACATAGCCACCTAAATCCTAAAATAAATAAATGTCTCCCACATGCTGCACACCAATTCTCACCGGAATTATTATTTTAATTATCAATAAATAAATTTCCGGGAAAAAACAATCGCCTATTGATAGATAGCGTGCCAGAAACCTTAAAGGAAGAATGTTACCGTCTTGTTTATCTATGGAGACATCGCAAAAATAAAATAATAATAATAATAATAATAATAAAAATCGCGACGACACTGTGAATATTCTCAAAAATTTGTTTTCGCCTTCCAGAGTAGTTTTAAAATTTAAAAACGAGTTGTTAATTAGCATTAATAACGTTATTTGGACACATTACGAGTATATTAGATACAAATAACGATCATTGAAATTTATTAAAATTAAGTCGGATAATGAATATTAATCACGGCATTAATGTATTCAAGAAGCATCACTGACTTATTTTTATACATTTTTTTTTATACATATATATATTTTTAAGTAGCGAATCAGGGGAAGAAAAAAAAAGGTATTTGTTTATAGCGAGTGAGGAAGGGGTTAATTAATTTATTAAAAACAGTTTGAATTAGTTTACAAAATAATCTAGAAAATATTTGTTGATTTCTCTTCTAAAAAATACATCCAGCGGGTTGGTTTTCAAAGGGTGCGTTACAACGTACAACAGACACAACTCCCTTAAATTGGCCCCCACTGAATTTAGCTCTCGCTTCTCAAACAGGGGCTGAACTAAGTATGTTGCAAATGCTTAAAAGCTATCCGTCAGCAATAAAATTTCGACTTTTAAATAATTATACGCATAATTTTATATATAAAAAATGTATATGTGCAGAAAATGGGGGATAATATTAGTTCCTATTCGAATAAAAATTCCGAATTAAAAGAAAAAAGTCCAAAGGTCAATGAATGGATATCCGATATCAAAATATAAATATTGCAGTACTAAGAAAACTAACACCAATTAAATGCCATTTGTCATGGGCAGAGAACATAATAGAACCATTCCAATTTGATTTAATATCTTTAGGGTCATAGATTAATTATTTCTTAGAACTATATCCGAGAATAGAAAGACGTTTGATCGTCTCTCGATGTAAAAATACTTGATTGATCATCAGCTGATGAGCGCGCTTATCGTGATGATTAAAATCGAATTGGCCCCGTGCCATTCATCTTACATTATGTTTACTAAAGAACGATGGCAGCCAACGTCCCGTGATGAATTTTTTTTGACTCTTCTTCTTTCTGTTCGCAAACAGTTCCTCGCTAATTTGAATACCATCATTATAATTCCGAGATGCAATCGTAAATACAATGAAGAGCAATTATCGATTTTATTCATGGATTAAAAAGGGATTTTGTTTGCTGTGGAATTGTTGCAACAATAATTCGAAGGAGAGAAATTGATGATGGGTACTCACTATGCTCAATTTGTCCTCTGTACACGCATCGTCACATCGATACCATCGAATTGCTGATCAAACTTACGATATTACATCTATAATCACCCACGATTCAGCGATCAAGTATGATACGAGCATTTATAAACGTTCGATTTACTTAAGAGAGAAGAGTTAGAATTGTAAAATTATAATAAAAATGAGATTTTTAATTTTGCGACGGAGAGAGAGAAATCAAAACATGGAAAGTGCGACGGTGAGGGGGGTGAAAAAAGAAAACAAAGAAAAAGAAAATTCCGAGTAAGTCGTTGTATACATCATCACCAACAACCATCATGGTTTTCCAATGCTATTTATTTGCACAGAAACCAAAGAGACAGGCCATGATCAACAGTAACGACAGACACATGTGCTGGCATGTGAAGCAGCTGTGTCTCAACAGCGACACAGGAAAAGATAAGGGAGCTTTATACAGATAGGGTTAACATAGTGACCTTGCCTTGAAATCAGAGATGCGAGGTGTTGCTTACACCAACTCTCTGGACAATATCATTGGATAACATTCGAAAATAACTTCACCAAACGAAATTATTTAAGGAAGAGAGAGAGAGAGAAAAATTAAAGAAAAATAAAAAAAAATCCGATATAAACGAGACTAGCGTGTGTCGTGCAAAATATAAATTTTGTCGCAGAAAAATATAAAATTCATCAAGGTGACTAAACCATTGTTTAAGCAATTAAATCTTTAAGTTTAGTTAACAACACCTTTGGAATTTTGGTCGTATTTTTTTTTTTTCTTCTAATTTTTTTTTAAATCGACTAACAATAGGGAGATAATTGTTAGCTTTCGTGACAGAGGAACTCCAATGTTTAGTGAGAGCCGCTGGTCACGGTTAAAGAAAGCGAATGTAAAGCTTTTTCTATATTCTCTCGATTGGACCGCTTATGAGGTGAGTGACCCGCGACTCTGGGACACATGTGGTGGTTGGTGAGTGTCACATTGCAAAAGAGAGGCTTTATGTCTGTTAGCAACAAAAAACGGTCGTGACACACCACTGACGTCATTCAAAATGGCTGACTGCAAATATTCCGACTAAAATGTATTTATATTTATATATATTTAAACGTATTTAACGCGGAATGGCATGGTTTTTTATATTAAACGCTTGATAGAGAATCCTCCGCAAATTTCTAACGAAATAAATACTTCGGCTTGTTAAAAAGTTTTTAGTTTGAAAGTATAGAGATGTTTTCTTAGAAACTTTATTCTGTTTGAAGTTACAAACTGAAATGAAAAACTACAAAGTGAGATAGGAGAGGGAAAGTGGAGGAAAAACATTTTGTGTCACAGACCATTGATAGCGAAGCAGGAGATGTCCAGTGGTTTAGTGAACTGTAACGCCAGGGGATATCCTTGGACGTATAGGACAGCTGGGACTATAGGGGATCCAATCATGCCGAACTGGTGCAAGGGTGACAGTGAGATTTTTCAGGACCTAGAAGATTGGTGTACAAGTAGAATACTATCTGTAAAATAGAACTACCCATTAAAGAAATCAGTATAAAAGCCTCGGAGACCGCCGGATCTCTCTGTAAAATTTTTACCTTTAGTTCTACCTAACAAATTAAAATCGAATTAAAGTGCTCCATTCAATCGACTAATTTAGAAAGGGGAAAAAACTATATATGGGTGCTTTAAATTAACGATAAATTAATCCCTATCAGTCGTCGAGCAAAGGTTAAGCATTCATCAACGCTTCTTTTTGTTGGGCATGTGTTTATCACTCGGCACGGGAGTAGCCACAAACCTTGTTGTAAATAAACATGTCTAAAGACACTGACCATCTTCCTAGATGTAAGAAACACGCGAAACTCAAATTATTGATCATTGCCGTGACCTCAATTTGAGGGACAAAATTTCACACCATTCGGAACGTTAAGAGACCCGCCCTACCCACATGTGGTTCTCATTATGGGATAGAAAATTTTTTCTTTTTTTTTCTATCTATCTTCCTTTCGCACATTTCTGTTGGGTTAGTAATTGCTTTCGATGCAACATTTATGTTATCTGCTGGTCACTCACTATCAGAAATTGTCTCAGATTTGACTCGGCTTAAGCTTAAATATTTCAAATTTCAATCAGTCGATTGTCCGATTGATTTAATTAATTCGGGATTTAATTTGTTTAATATTTAAACGCTGAATAATAAAAAATCTACATAAATAACTTCTCTACCGCTATCAGAATTTCTTATAAATGCTATTAAATTACGTTACTAAATATATTCATGTAATATCCTTCCGTATATGTATTTTTTGATTAAATTAAGCTTGATTTCGCAATAAAAAATTTAAGATTGATGTTTATTGGCCTAATATCCTTCCGTATACGTATTTTTTGATTAAATTAAGCTTGATTTCGCAATAAAAAATTTAAGATTGATGTTTATTTGTCAAAAAAATATAAATTCGCTTTTTTTTACAGAAATATCAACTTAATTTTTTTGCGAAATCTATTTTTATAGTTTCTTAAAGACGCACAACAAGTAGCAATTAGTATTATTGATACCGAATTTTTTTTTTCTAATTTTTGAAAATTTGGATCTATCAATATAATTATATTTTTTTCTTTTCTATGATGTTTTTTTCCCTTTGCAAAACTTTTATTATTTCTACAGAAGCACAACTTGTCTGCCAGGTTGAAGAACCATCTGTTTAGTTTAAGTTTAGATCTCATCAGATGATTCCGTTATCATTAACCGAAAACTCTCTCTCTCTCTCCGGTCCTTTTTAGAAATTCTTCAGTTTGTTTCTTGTTTTTTTTATATACAATATTCTTGTTTTTTTTTTTTTTAATATTCCTTTCTTTGCTAACTTGTATATAAATAAGAAAAGTTTACTACTTAATTTCACCGATACCAACTGTGGAAATGAAAACTCGCAACCATTTTTGATCGATATCAAGTAGTTTTTGTAGTTTAAGTAATCACATTGTGTATACACAAATGTATTGTTTCCCATCTAACAATGTTTTCCTTTCATTACCAAAATATGCCATCAACCAAAGACCCGATATTAATCTCTTTAATCCTTAAGTAATCATCTGGTATAACAAGTGTTATTCTCTTTGGTGAAAATCAATCACTTTTGTATCCAAAACTTCCTTACAACTTTAATTATGTTTATCAGATATCGTCTCTTTTATTAAGAGTTATCCTATTCGAAAATATGTGATATATATGTGTGTGTGTATATATATATATATATATATTTGTGTAGAGATAAGATTTTTGTAACGCAACCGAGAAAGAAATAAAGTTAATAGTAAACAATTTTAATTAAAACGTTGCAATAATATTTGTACAATTTTGAACGTTTTTCACGTAGTAATTGTGTCAATAATCGAAGAGGAGGATGATGAAGTTCTTTCATCGAATATTTTTTTAACTTTAACTTTCTTGTTACGAGGAGAATTTCGTTCCGAAGAGTGACCATTCTCGTGGTGAACGACAAAAATGAGGAGAAAAAGTTTGCATCCCTAAAATTCTTCCTTCTTGATGTAACGATGAGGCAAAAAATTTTCATCTGAAAAATTGAGTTTTCTTGAGGTAGCAGTGACGAAAAATTGGGAGGTTTACATCTAGAAAAATGATTTTTCTTGAGGTACCAAGACAAAAGTTGGAAGAATCTGTATCTGAAAAATTTATCTATTTCTTAACAAAAGAAAAATGAGGAGAAAATTTTTATTCCTTGAGGTAACAATGAGAAAATGAAGATAAAAATTTGTATCTAAAAAGTGATTTTTCTTGAGGTAGCAATGACAAATATTGGAAAAGTTTTTGAATCTGAAAAATTTATCTTCTCCTGAGGTGACAAAGAAAAATTGAGGAAAAATTTGTATTCAGAATAATAATGTTTCTTGAGTTAGCAATGGCAAAAATAGATGAGTCCAGAAAATTTGCTTTTCCTGAAGTGACCATAATGAAAAAATGAGGAGAAAAATTTGCATCCAGAAAAATAATGTCTTGAGATATAATGAAAAAGTTTGAAAAGTTTGGATCCTAGCAATTTTATGTCTTATAAGGTGAAAATGGCAAAAATCGGAAAAGTTTGCATTTCGAAAATTTACCTTTCTTGACACGACAACGTCAAAAATAAAGAGAAAAGTTTGCATCTGAAAAAAAAAAAGTATCTTTCCCAAACTGACAACGATAAAAACGAATTAAAAAAATTTACTACTGATAAAATCCATACTCGTAAAAGACATAACTGACACAATTAAAATACGTGAAATTATTTTTTAATCCTCACTTAAAACTGTTAGATTAAAAAGCACTTCGAGCACCTTTAAAGTGATCGTCCTTGTTATAAAGAAAAAAAAAGGAATGGCTACCGTTTGTACGAAATAATTAATTAATGAGCGATAAAGTGGAAAAATGCTAGATTAGAGATATATAAAAATTCCATAATATAGTTTAATTCATAATAATTTGACTTCTTTTATTCTAATCAAGTTATTTAGTGACCTTAGCATTATTATATCAGATAGGCCACGGCAAATTACACGTTGCGCATCTTAGGAGAAATAATTATCTTTTACCGCAATGCAATTCCTCCGGAGAAAAGATATGAGAAAAGATATAATTGAATCAGAACGCGTTTGAAACCTTTGTTTTTATAGGGAAATTGTTTCTAGCTTCCTTTCTTATAGCGCGCTGTAGATATAAAAAAAAAGAATATATGACGCGTTAATTAGCAATAAAACCGCTTAATCAATTGTTTCGACCTCAAATTTGCTTATAACTGATCGATAACTAACATATTCTGCATGCCTTGTTTATATTTTAATCGTTAATAGCAGAAAAAGTCCATAAACGGAATTACGCTCTCATTCGCAGCAACATCGATGTGGAAACGTACGGGTTCGGAAGTATGCGACGATATTTTTTTAATTAAAATTAATATTTATTCTTGTCTGCAGATACGTAAAAAAGGATTATTTAAATATCGATTAATTCGGAAGAAAAATAATAAATATATATGTATATTTTCCGCCAGGTATGTAAACATTCAAGACAGAAGAAGAGGTAAACGACCCATCTTCAATGATCGTCCTTGAAGTTACTAAAAACAGCGCCCGGAATTCCAACACGAAAATTCTCGGTAAAAAGTTCCTAAAATAAAATTCGAATTCGAAATAAATAATATAGTTTGAACAGAGTGGAACAGAAATAGTTGTTATAAAAGTATTGAATAAATTCAGCCAAAGTTGCGACAAAAAAAAAAAAACCTGCGAGAGAGAGAAAAAAAAAACATCCCCAGTCAGGCGTCGTTGTCATGACAACTGGGACAGCAAACGCCGCCTACAGGCCAAGCAAACTACCAGTCAGAGGCCACTTGATACGTGACAAGGGGGATCCAAGGAAAGGGTTGTTGTGCCTTCATGTAAAAAGGAGGAGCGACTCCAAACTCTGCCCAAACTGTCAGTTTAACAGTTGTCATCCGTCTATCGACATCATGTTAGACAGTACTTTCCAGGTAAGTTCGATCGCACTTTTCTTAAAACTATTTTGCAATTCGCGATCCACCAGAGAACCCCGCAATGTTGAGAGAGACTCGGAGTAAAAGCCGAGAGCGAGCGAGCGAGCGAGCGAGAGAAAAAAAAAAATGTTATAAAAAAAACCCCGACGCTAACGCCATCTGTTGACAGAGTTTAACACTAAAATACCGTCGGGCTATATCGCGTTAACAAAACATTCAAAATGGCGGTAGGCTGTGCACACTTCTTTCGTTCGGTAATGTAGGAGTTGGGTTACCGTCCACTAGGTTGACATAAAGGTAAGAATCATTTCGGGTGTCAACTGGTATGTCACATTCCGGGCGTGTGAATATCGGTGCGGGGAATGATCCAGTAAGTATACAGAGATATGAAGAGAAAAAAAAAGCCAGAAGCGGCGCTAGCGAGGGAGGGTCTGTGCACGGGGGGGAGGACTAGCAGACGTCTGGGTCGACTCGGTCAGCTGGACTGGGTGTATTTTCTCATAGTCTAGTCAGCACGTGTTTTCTTGGCTAATGGCTGACTTACAGTATGACAAGAGTAACTGTCGAATATCGTGACTGTGATACTGTAACGGGAATGAAGGAACGCGTTCTTCGATTTAATCGAAGAATGATGTATCTTTATATATTAAATGTACATTGTTACACCGCATTTACAGTTTTCCATCTTCTTCTTCAAACTATCCGTAAGGAGACAGTTTTAAAAACGCGCTTATTCGCTAACTTTCACAGATTGTTTCTCTTAAATCTCAAGGTCGGCTATTATACCCTTTGGGCTAATTTTTTTTCCCTTTTTTTTCTGAAAGGAAGGGTAAGCCAGGTAGAGTTGCCCTAGGCAACCGCCAGCTATGTAAGACCTTGACATGTAATATCAATCGATATGAAACTCTAGGATATAGCAACTAGTGAATTGTCAAGTTTGTAGAATTGTATACTGTGTGTATTGACAGAAACGATATATTGGTATTTATAGAAAGTCAAGGAATGTCTGGGAAAATAGGAAATTCTTTGCCGTGTAGTGATTCCCGTTTTGAGTTTTGGATATCATACAACGCTCGTAATTTGTTACCAAACTTACCTGTGTCGTTATCCCGACTCATGCATCATCAATTAGCATCATTAAGAACGATAGTTTCCACTCGCTCTCTCGGATGATTTTTTTTCTTTCTTTTCTCCAACGAAACTTTTTAATGTGTTACTGTGTTTAGTATCTCTCTCTCTCTTCTTCGTTTTCATCAATATCATCGATTAGACGCATAAAACGCTCACCGCGTACAGCAATATCAAATAGCTTTCATCCGCCGAACCGAGAGGAGTATTTCTTTTCTTCTTCTTCTTCTTCTTTTTTTTTTTAATTAATAAACCGTGAACTTAACCGCACGGCCACCATTTGCGACATTTACCAATGTGGACAATACCATTAATAGACCAATTTATCTTATCGAGAATCAGCATTGTTGTATCTGACTCGGTATCAAAGTATTGAATAGATTATACCGGTACCAAACTTAATCAATACTTCTTAATCCCATCTACCATTATATTTATAATAGTGAGTGAGTGAGAGAGAGAGAGAGAGAAATCGTATCATTAATCAGTATCGTAATGTCAGCATCCATTGTTTAAACTTTAGATCTGATAACGGAGAACAAACTCGAGAATACTAAACCGAGAATATAAGATAGAATAACTATAGAGTGGTATCGTTATTACCACCCATCTTTTAAAAGTGTAGCATGGAGGTTCTTATAAGTTGTGGTCGATTATAACTGCCATTGTCCAATTTTAGTATCGGTTTTCTAACGAAAATTATTATTCGATTAAGGCATAGGAATAAACAAGTATATAACGTGTGCGTGTGCGGAGACAGAAAAGGAGACAGTGTTGGCACGACATGTACTACCAGGAACTACCTGTACCAGGGTACAATATGTACAGTCATCGAAAGACTGGCCTTTCGTCTGTCGTCGGGTATTTTTTTTTAGTAAGACTCTAGCAGACTTTTTTATTGATCGGCTTCTACGAGTACTAGCTTGATCTCGGTGTTTCAGTCAATAGCGTCAACTTACCCATTGATTCTAGTACTTAGAGAGAGAGAGAGAGAATATTTCGATTTGACAAATCGGATGCATTTATTAAATTTAATTGGGATTAACTCTTTAAGATGGATGAAACTATTTACATTCTTGAATGATGCATACGATACTTATCTGCTCTTAAATAACAACTAGATGTTAATCTTGCTGCTTTGCTTAGTTGGAACAGTTTTATTTATTTTTTTCTTTTGCTTCTTAGCTGGAGACGATTTATATCATAGTAGGCTACTGTTTATCTTCCATTTTATATTCTTAAAAGATATATATCTCCGAGAGAAAGAGAGAGAGAGATCTCCATTCATCTAACGTCCCGGGATATATCCTTATATATTTTTTTTTTATTTTTTAAAAAATAAGTTCTGTAAACGTTTATTAAATTAGTAACGATATTAAACATAATTATTTAAAATTTATTTAAGCATAATCCCATGTTCGTTAAGGGATTAAACACGAAGATATTAACACGAAACCATTTAAAGATATTCCGTATGTGTGCGCGTATATATATAAATTAGAAACAAATGTATTCTGTCGAGTTTAATTTCTACTTAAAGATAATTAACCACATCATTTATACACGAAGATAATTCAATTAATTTTTTTTAACTTTTACAAACTAATAACACTCATTGAGAGTAATTTAAACGTTGATTTATCCAATTGAACAATATCGTTTTAGTTCTCTTCGGGATTGAAGTATCACTCAATTGGATTACGGTGATGAGATTGGATTTGAGGAATCACTCTTTTCATTATTTAAATTGGAATGATTATTCAATTTACATATTTCTTACCTATATCGTCAACTTTTCTATAGTAATTAACGTCAAACTTTTAGCTTTTATTATTATTATTATTATTTTTTAGCCGCTTTTCAAACGTCAAATGTGATATTTTGGTGAAATGAAATTAAATAAATATTAATTAACCATAATTATTTAATTTGATGACATCAGATTTGTAATTAACGTAAGGAGAAGAATACTAAGCGCATCTATATGCGACTGTTTACAGTTTCGGTTTAATGATATATATGTTTTCTCAAGAAAAATAAGCTTTCGGAAAGTATTGTATTTCGAAGTATGTGAAAATATAACTGAATTTCATTATGGTAGTGTTCGGATTTCGTGATGTTGCATGCCTACCGTTGTCTAGAACATTTTTGTTTTGAAACTCAGTTGTGGTTTCAACTCTCTATGTAAATCGATTCCTTATATAACAACCGCTGTTTTTTAAAACTTTTTTTTTCTCTTTAGATTCAAATATATATTTTCCAGTGCGATAATGAATAGGTAGAGTTTATATTACACATCAAACACCGCATCTAAACTTCTTTCTTTATATATATAAACTTTTTACAAAGTTGCGAGTTATTCGAAAACAAAGTTATCCAATCGTCACCAATGAAAAGATCTGTTTGTGGCTTTGCTTTTTTTTAATTTAAATAGATCTATCTATCTATCTGTCTCTCTGTTGAATTATCATTAAGATGCGAATATCTTTTATACCCTCTTTTGTCGAACCTCTTTCGACAATGCTACATTCAACCGATTCTATATACATACCATTAATACAAAAGAGACAACAGATGTTTCTTATACGACTTTATTAATCGAAGTAGACATCTAATTGTATGGATGACTAATGGTCGCTGTCATTTTATAGAAACAGATATTTATTGGTGGTAGTACTTAGTTGCAAACCGAGATTAAATCTGATGGAGTTTAAGATGAATTTTTCATATCGTATCGTAATATTCGCGATATACAAAGCTAAATATTAACGCGGAATTTGCGCCAAAAAGGTTGAACTTTTTGTTTTTTATTGTAAAGATACCTTCGACATTCCCGAAACTTTCGGAATTTTTGTGAGTATTAATTAGTATCGCATGTTTTCCCCCAGGCACCTCAGATGTATCATTATTAAGAAACAAAAAATATAATATATTAATGCTCATACGGCATCAGTGTCGGATATTTAATGCCCTTGGCACGAAAGATAGGATTGATTTCTATAATGTAACACGTAACATAAGTATGCCATATTTAAATTCGTTTATAAGAGTTCACGTTTCTTAGGCGTGGATGTTTAAAAATGATGCAACGAGAGAGAGTATCGTTTTTCTATTCCGCCGTTAATTATATTATTAAATATTAAAAAATAAAAATAAAAAGACGTCCTAAAGTAATTTTTATCGAGATATATTCTTTGTAAGTTTTGTTTGGTCGGCTGATAAAGACGTCGCTGCGAAAGAATTTGCAAGAGAGCCAGTACAAGACGGGTTAGGATGAACTAGGGTATGAAAAAAAAAAACGCAACCGAGCCAGAAGGCATGCGTTGTGAAAGGGGCAAAATGTCACCTAGCTAGCCTGGACATCAAGTCTAATGATCCCATAGCTGTAGGCAAGTAGACAGCTGCATGATTTAAGTCGCTCCGGGGAAAGGGGCTCGCGATACTAATCCCTCATACCATAAGAATGAGGCTCTGTAACTGTAGTGAATTTGTGTTTGTGGAAGTGAGTAGACTTTAATTTTTGCAATAGTCGACGTGGAATCGCTTTACAGATAGGCCTGCAAACGAATTGCATTCAATGCAGGCAGTCAAGCGGCATAGGTTATGCCTGTCATCAACTTCTTTTCGGGTGGATATTATTTTCTTTTTTTTCTTTTTTTTCTTCCATGAAAGAATTTGTGTGTAATATAGATGAAATCCCTGTCGTTTTCCTTCATTGATTTCTGCTCACTTTTCAACATGCAGGACCAGGATTCGAGTCTGTGCCGCCCCCTTCCAATCCTGTTCTTGATTACTTAATCGATACTTGTGTCCCGAGCGCGATTTACTACACTTCCTCTTTTCGATTTCGACCGGGGAGGGAATAAAGTGGTATTTTGTTCACTAAACATCTCATATATATATATATATATATATTTGTATATTTATATTTATATATATACACTATATAAACGGACGAAGTATATATTTTACCCGATTTGAATTATTTCAATTTATATAAATCACGATTTGAAACCCATAAAAAAAATGCAAAAAAATTCGAAAAAATGCAATTTTCCAAGCTGTTGGAAAATTACATTTTTTTCCTTTTTTTGCGTTTTTTAACCGTTGATATTTTTCGTGTTTTTGCTTATTTAAAAACGAGTGCTTGGGTTGTTATTTTTTTCATTTTTTTTTTTTTTTTTAGAAGTTTATACTCAGTTAAGTGACTGTAACTTTTAGGATTGCTTTAAATGTATTTAATATTTTTGTGTATATATTTTTAAGTAATAAAAATCTACGTTTTCGAACGACGATGATGATACGAAATGCATTTCCGTTTAAATTACACATCCCGACGTATACAGAGGAGGGGAAAAAAAAAGAAAAGAATAGAAAAAAAGAAAGAAAAATTACTGTAATCATTAAAAAACTTTACGTTGTTTAGATCTGAACGGTTTAAAAGTCTATATAAAACTTTTTTGTAATGGTTTATTTTAAAATCTTTCCAAACTGCGTCAAACCGAGATGCTATTTTTGTTAAAGAAAAATAGAATCCGGACTTTTCAATAATCCGCAACAAAAATAAAAATCGAATAATAAAAAAAGAGACTTTGTTTAACTTATTTTAATAGGTAATTTCTTTAAATTAAACTAAAGACAAAAGAGAAAAATTTCCAATTTTTTTTTTTCTCGTGTTACGTAATATTGGCATGAAAAATTGCAGTTTTAAAAGTGAAGTAGCCTCAAGCTTTTGCACTTCTTCACTATATATTTTGCTAAGATAATCGTCAACCCAGAGAAAAGAGAAAGAGAGAGCGAAGATAATTGTTCTATTCTTTTCTCGGAAGATTATTTGGTCAGTGCTTATTATTGATTGGATATACATCGATGTAGATGCCTCCAGGCCGAAATTTTAGTACTGTAGCAGTAGTAAGCTGAGGTCAGTATAAGAACTGGCAAGCGGTAGTAGTAGCGCTAGTAGCTGTAGTAGACTTATCCGCTGATTAATAAACTTGTTAAATATCAATTTAACAAAGATGCCAGGAAAGAAAAACAAATTAAAACTTGTACGCTATGAAAGAAATTGGATATATTAAGAAAACAAACAGGCAAGAATTGATGTATTCGCTTCGATTTTTTTATTTTTTTTATCCACTTTTTCATCCTCAACATACGTACATACTTTGTTCAGCTGAGATGATGGTCCCTACGAGCATCAAACAGGAATAGAAACGCAAATCCCCCATTAAGAGATGCAACCTGGAGATGTCATTTATATCCCATTACTAGCATAGGTGTTAGAATTCTTTCGCAGTATTTAACTTAATCTAGAAAAATATTCGATCCTCACAATTATTTTATGAATAGAATATCATATTTCCGAATTTCCATTAACATTCTCTGCCTCTCTTTCTTCCTCTTCTTAACTTTTTAAGATAGTAACTCAGCAACTAGTAATTTAATCGGATATCTTTTGTTTCGAGTATTATATTATAAAAGGGATAAAGAGAGAGAAAGAAAAAAACCATTGTTAAATTATGTAAAACTATGAATAGATAAGTTTTTAGATATGCTCTCTTTATTTATTATCAACCTACAGAAGAAAACAATGTGTGAAAAAGTACAAACAAAAAAAAATGTCTTCCACGTAAATAGCCAAAAACAATGCTTCTCCCATATAATGACGCATAAAATTTTCTTTTTTTTAAATTTTATTAATCTCTTAAGGTAAAAAAAAATCGATAAATAATAAATCAAAATCCAAACTTAGTAATTATTTATTAATCGGATTCGATTGTTTACTGCTTAGCACTTATTAAACAAAAAAATCTCGATAGAAGAATATCGATATTTTATCGATTTTTTTCTTAATTTTTAAAAGTTTTGCTAGCTAATTAAATAAATAAAAATCTTACTTAAAAAATCTTTCTCTCGTTTTATATTATTATTTTATTTTTTTTTAACTTATACATAAAATCATTCGTGGCAAAAATATTGCACAGCATTATTAACTACTGTAGACTGTATCAATCAATAATCTAGCGACATTATCTCGCAATTTCAATAATAGATGGTCGATCGAATTATCTAGACCAATTTTTATTATTCGAATTATTATCATTATTATTATTATTTAATTAAAAAATATATATATATGTGTTTTTAAGAAAATTTACCGTATCTTTTTAAAGAAATGATCAATCATTCCCGAATAGTTCCTTAATCACTCGCCAGATGTCAGCTCTATTCAGTACAAAGCCGAAAAGTTTCTCCAAAAATAATCCTAGGTATTCGCCACTCTAAACGTGTATCGAAAAGCGCGCTTTCGGGGGGCCAATCTTTCGCTTATTGGCTAATGTTTAATGCCGTAAACCATACTCTAACTTTCTCTTTTTTAAGGCTCTATACGCTTTTTTCATTTTACAATGCCTTCCTGTGTATGCGTATGCAGTGTGTGTGTATGTATAGGGTACGTTTTTACCTTCTCCGCTTGTTATGCTGTAGCGAAGCGTAAACCGTATACAACTAAAATAGGAGGCCCCCACGTATTACTCTCGGTAGTTGTGATTAGATGGGCCAGTAGGGGAGGTCGTTCCTGCCATATTTTCTTTGGGTTCGACTCATTCAACGCTCTTAATTAATACAACAACAGTTTCGTTTATCTCGGATTAAACGTTAACAAATAGAGACACTCCTCTAACTCCTTTACCCTTCTTAAAAATAAAAAAGAATCCTTTAATAGGCACGAATACTTTCGAGAAAAATAAATAAAAAAAATATTGAAGTTTGGCCATCATTCCAAAGGAAAAAAAATTAATAATAATAATTTTCCCCCTTTATATTATTTTTATTAATTCGCATTTTTTTTTTCCAGTTTCCAAAAGTTAAATTTTTACGTTTGATACTTTTTTCTTCTCCTTACTGCATCTGTAACAATTAAAGAATATTCAAATAATTTTCGTCAATTTGCAATCAACGTGCTGCTCGGTAATAATTATTATCCCATTTTTTTTTAATAATATTTTTTAAATGGGAACGGTTCGATATCCTCTTGTTCAGAAATATCCTGGATTAATTTGAAACATTGATGACCATCTGTCTCATTATCATGCATTATTAATCATTATTAAAAATGTAAAGAAATGAAATGACAAAAGAAGTAAATGGATATATATATATACACACACACACATATATATATAATACATTGTAGATAAAAAAAGTTAGAGTAAATTCGTTGCATTGTAATTACCTCTTGGCATTTTTTCCCCCTCTCTACTTTTTTTTTGTTCTAAAGTCACAGTTAGATAATCCAAACTTTTTTTTCGCGAATGATATTTACTTGTTGCAAAAGTTCTCCTGCTTTGAATTTATAATGCGTACAGATTGAATGAATATTAAAAAAAATGAATATATATATCAAAATAAAGCAATGAATATTTAGAATAATAATTAGTATTCGTTACAAGATTAACTCTTGATTATTTTCCTCGTACGAACGGTGGAAAATCGCGGTTAAAGTGGTCAAATTTCCGAGTTGATTTTCGCTAAGATCTGTTTCAAAAATGGCGTCGAATTCGTACTTATTTAACGTATAATTTAGTAAAGTTAAAGAGGTATTATGTTCTAGCGATAATGGCTAAACAAATTTTCTGTAACAGGTCTTGTTTAGTTAGAGAATATGACAAGTATTCCTGAAAGTTATACTTTAGTACTTCTATGCACGCGAATGTTTGTCATGGAAGAATGCATGGACTAATCAACATAAATTTTACCATACGTCCGAGATAAGATATAATTATTTTATCGAGTACGAACTCGACGTAATTAAAACGTTATAAAAACAAGAGGGAAAAAAAGAAGTAGAAAAGACTGTTATAAATTATGATAAAGTGAAAATTTTTGCGTATTACTCGCATTTATTTACCGAGTTGAGTTGCCTTTTTAAGCGATCTTGTTGTATGAACAAAATAATCTGTTTATAAGAAATCGCAATCTGATTTGCAAGTATTTTCATAGGAAAAATGCATTTCAAGAAGCATCTGAACTTGAAGAGTGTTTTTAACAACGTCAAGTAACATAGTCTCCTGAGAAATCTGTTTGCAGTGACAATGTCATATAAAAAAATATAAACCTTTTGCATGCCAATAAATCATGACAGCTTTGTAAATCTCAAGAGATCTAATCCTAAATTCGTAAAGTCTTACATCTTTCACGTTTAACTAATTGGATATTTGGTTTGGAAATAAATTGCATTTTTATTTTGAAAGACAAGTGTTATTGGATACCGTCTATTTATATGTTTTGGAAGTATTATTATGTATAAAACAAAACTTACTCATCAGACTCGTTTTATATTATAAATAACTGTTATTCTTACATCTGCCACGCCTAGGACGTCTGATCTACCCACGGAAGACGAGTTTTACAATGAAGTGTCCAATGTAGCCTGCTGCGATCGTCTGGTCAATAGAAAATTACGTTCTTGTAACAAGAAAAAACAAAAAAAAAAAAACTAGCATATGGGTCACCATTCAACTTTATGAAACCCATCACTTGTTGATTTTAAACTTATCTAGATGTACTTCTAAATTTTCTTCAGTTACGGGAGCAGATCCAGTGGGAAGTCTCTTCCTGAATTCTTGCTATATGGAGACTTTTCTAGACAGTTACGTAAAGGACGTCCTTAAAAACAAGACGGTTGAATAGTCTGTGATTTATTTCGTCTTACTTTATTTTCCGAAGCAAAGAAGGAAAGAAAGAAAGAAAAAAAGTTTCTGACATTAAAATTTTTGAAATCTGCAAACCAAACAGAGAGGAAGAAAAAAAATCAAAAATAAAAATAAAAAAAATATCAAGGCTCCTAGAGAGAAATTTAAATTTTTATTATTTTACAAAATGATAAATATCAAATTTGAATTTCTGACTATCAATATTTCGAACTCATATATATATATATATATAGATATATATAGGACGTCATTTCCGATGTCATTTCATAAAGTTTTCTTTTTAACACCCAAAGGCATTTCATAAAACCTTTATAACTTATTTGGTGTTTTAAAATTTCTACTCGAGAAAAAAAAATACATATATATATATATATACATACACACACAATTTTCAGGATTGAATTTTAAACACATCACTGGTAGATTACACAGGTGTAGCATATAGAATTTTATATTATATTAATTCTATTATAATTATTGTAAATAATTGAAATTGTTTAATTATTTTACTGTTAATTATTTTTCACATTTATGTTTATGTCCATGTTTTTGTTAATTTAATTATTGTTAATTTATTTAATTGTTAATTTATTCTACATTATTAATTTATTTATTGTTAATTTTATATTTATGTTACTTAACTCTATTGTTATTAATTGTCAAATATTTATTCTGTATCTTATTGTATTATGAGAAATTCAATAAACTGTTGGTTGCTTCTAGCCTTTCTTCTTCTAGTGGTCTGGCAGAAACCTTTTAATCTTTTTAAGCTTTCCTTTATTCTTATTTTATAGCAACCATATGAAAACTTGTTAAAACTAAAATTTACCTAATAGAAAGGGCCTTCTTAAAAATTATAGTTTAAGGCCATCACAGCCTTAAATCTGGCCCTGTTTATAAATCAGATAAACAATTAGTAAATCAAAACAAATATTTGATTTAAATTATTTTTAGTTATACTTCAATCATCTGGTACTGCTCAATGTTAGGAAAACGAACACTCAATTGGTGGGGTCAGCGATGAGTTTAGGTTGCCTATTATCGCAAACGCGCATTCAATTCTATTGTTAATTGACTTTATTTTGATAACTATACGTATCCCATCAAAACAAAGTCAATTAATTAAGAATTGAATGCACGTTTGCGAAAATAGGCAACTTAAATATCGTTGACCCCACCAATTGGGTGCTTGTTTTCCTAACTTTGAGCGATTACTCCAGTAGACTTCAATCAAATATTCAATTATTCAAATACTGTACTCACCTTTATATAAGGCCCATTGTCGAAACAGTTCAGAATCTACATTTTCATTCCATGAGCTATTGGAAGCATGCAACCAACGGAGACAGAATTCTCCTTTACTTTTATTTGTCCATTGTGCTAAATGAAAATTGGTATCCTCTAATTTTTTATATATAAATTTACAGATTCCATCTTTTTTTCTTCTTATTTTTCTTCTTCTGTTTCTGTTTATTCCATGACTGCAAGTTATCAAAATATTTGTTAAAACAATGAAACCTAAATTTCCAATACCGGGATTTCAAAACTTTATATTCTTGAAATGAATTCTATCTGAAATCCTAAGATTGATTTAAAATCCCGATGTTCTTATCCATAAACTTTGGCGATAAAAGATATTTCTGCAGGGTGTTTCTTATCACCAGTATCACCCTTTCTTCTCGGAAACGCGATGAGATAGGAAGTAAGGAAAATTTTCCAATTACCAAAATATATCCGAAGAATCAAATGGGCACGATAAAAATTTTGTGGGCCCATCTGAAATAGGGGCACAAGGGATCAACTTTGAAATCTCCAATGAAAACATATACCGATTTTGACACAATTGGATAAAACTGTAAAAAAAAAACAACTTTTATTTTGAAAGTTTTTTGATATCACCTACGGATTGTGAGATATCACAATAAAAGGATGCCGCCATATGTACCGCTGATCTTTTTTGCATTTTTTCCAATCAGGGAGATTACTAAGGGGCGGGCCAGTTCCAACCACGGGCTGCACCCATATCCATGGAGGGGCCCGGATGGTGAAGGGCAGGGATCGCTAGGCCGGGCCCAGCTTGTCAGGAGTCACCAGACCCGGGACGCGAACCCGGGTCCTCCTACGTGGTATCATATCCATGGAGGGGGCCGGATGGTGAAGGGCAGGGATTGCTAGGCCAGGCCCAGCTTGTCAGGAGTCACCAGACCCGGGACGCGAACCCGGGTCCTCCTACGTGGTACGCCGACAGCGTTACCACTCCGCCATCCGGCCGCCTGTATCCCTAATTGGGCTATTCAATCAATAAGAAGAAGAATCTGACAGAGGACATTTGTGCACATCCATGGTGCTCATAAAGGACTGTAAACAAGTCGAGAAACCCTTGTTCTTGAATATGACTCCATGCCGAACTGTGATGGCGAAAGACTTGTCGCAGGTGCGACAAGTCTTTCGCCATCAAAGTTCCAGGTACGAGTATTATCACCAAAATACCCGAATTAGCCTTAAATCTACATAATATTGCATTTTGCTGCTTCAATAGTGTTCCGAAATGTACACAGATGCCCTCTGTCGAAATCTTCTTCTTATTGCTTGAATAGCCTAATCGGTGATACATGTGGAATGTGGCATCATCTTTTTTCTGTGATATCTCACAATCCGTAGGTGATATAATCGGCGATACATGTGGAATGTGGCATCATCTTTTTTCTGTGATATCTCACAATCCGTAGGTGATATTTAAAAACGTTCAAAACGAAAATTGTTTGTTTTTACAGTTCTATCCAATTATGTCAAAATTGGTATATGTTTCTATTGGAGATTTCAAAGTTGACCCCTTGAGTTCCTACTTTAGATGGGCCCATAAAATTTTTATCCATGCCCATTAGATTCTTCGGATATACTTTGGTAATCAAAATTTTTCCCTATTTCCTATCTCATCGCTTTTCCGAGAAAAAAAGGTTGTACGGGTGGTAAGAAATGGGGTCTGGAAAATTCGCCCCCTGCATTTCGCCTCCGACAATTCGCCCCCTACATTTCGCCCCGAGAACGTTTCGCCCCCAGGACATTTCGCCCCCGGATCATTTCGCCCCCAGGACATTTCTCCCCCGGAACATTTCGCCCCCAGCACATTTCGCCCCCTGTAGATAATAAATAGACTACAAAATTGCAAATATAGTCAACTCTCGATATCTGGAATTTTTATTGAAATCCCAGCCCCTTTAGTAGATATTCGATGTTACAAATTAAACCTAATTAATTAGCAAAAATTAAAAAAGTAAAATCTCGCTTAATTTTCAGTTAAATTTTTTGATAATTTTATAATTAAATATGTTTTTATTGTCTTTCTAAAGATGTAAAAAATTTTTCCGAATTTTATTTTTTTGATAACTTTTCGTTCATTATATGAGATCGGAGAAATCACAATTTTCTATATGAAATATTAGCCGTCCAACGAAATGAATGAAAGCTGATCTACTAAGAAACTTGGCTTAATTTTAACATGCCACCCTTTTATAATATCTTAGTCAACAAATGCACTCTTAAGATCTTTCTATTTTGGCTACATAATTTCCTAAGAGAATTTTATCACTTCAGACAGTTACTAGGTGAAGACGGGATTTTGGGATTTTTTTTGCTATTTTGTTTTATGCCCCTTTCCAATCAGATAAATTACTAAACGGCAGAATCACTTCCAAAGACGGTCTATATCCACACCAGTGGAGGGGGGTCAGATGGTGAAGAATAGAGATCACTGGGAAAGTGCGGCCCTAGGCTATATTTCTTTGATGGAATATGGCCCTTTCTTCCAAAAGTTTGCCCACCCCTGATCTAATGCTTCTTCAACTTCTGGATCCTTTCCATCATGCTTTCTTTTGAATGTTCCTGGAATTTCTTTCTGTAATGCCCACTCCTCATGCAGTTGATTTTCTTGTTGTAGAAAACACGCTACATTAGATTTTGGTATACCAATTATATCAGGAGTCTGCGATGGCTTGTATTAAATGGCTGGGTTTTTAATTTTATCCAGCAAAGCAATTTTACTTGAAAGTGTAAAATCCTTCTTAGCATCTAGGCAAAGATTTAAAAATTTTAAATAAAATCGACACTGTAAATAAATATCACTAGTTACAGTAACAATAGACTCTTAAGTAGAATGACACTTGCTAGACTCATGACAATAGATAACTGATTCTCATCACACTTGTTGCCGAATACCACCCCAACTTGAAAAGTTTGAGAACCACTGCTTTACAAGAATGTCAGTGCCAATGATGGTTCATGAAATTTTGTGCTGGTGACTTTGATCTCAACGATACTCCTCAGTCAGGAAGGCCAACTGAGGTTGATAACAATAAAATAAAGGCATTAATTGAGTCAAACCATCGTTACACGACATGAGAGATTGCAGAAACATTGAACGTCCATCATTCAACCGTTCATGACCACCTGAAGAAACTGATATACATAAGCAAGCTTGATATTTGGGTTCCTCGTGAACTCAAAGAAGTTTATTTGACGGCATGCATAAACATCTACAACTTACTCATTAAACGTGAGGAAAATGATCCTTTTTTGAAGTGATTGATAACTAGTGATGAGAAGTGGATCATTTACAACAATGTGGATGAATCCATCATCCAGAAACATTCAGAGCTTGTTAATCATAAAGGATTGTGTTCTATCATGATAACACAAGACCACACACAAGTTTGATCACCTGCCAAAAATATTGGAGCTTGGATGGGATTTGTTGCCACACCCACCATACTCGCCTGACTTTGTGCCATCAGACTTCCACTTGTTTTGCTCTCTTCAAAACTCCTTGTATAGTATGATGTTCAATTCAGAAGAGGCTGTAAATCAGCATCTTATTCAGTTTTTTACCGATAAAGACAGGTCCTTTTATGAAAGAGGAATTATGAAGCTACCTGAAAGATGGCAAAAATTTATTGAGCAAAATGGGCAATATATCATTGATTGATCTTTGTTCTTTATATAAATAAATACACTTTTTAAAACAGAAAAAATGCATCATGACTTTTCAGACAACCCCAATAGATTTATTTAATATATACAACATGTGAAATATAGATTGTAATAATTTTGTAAGTAACAAGGATAATATATCATCAATATAAATCTTTGTAATCATAAGTTTATATTTAATGTAAGTTTTAAAATTCATGAAATATAGAAATATTAATAATCTTTAAATGGGGAACTGGAGAAAAGGAACTACCAAAAGTGAACTCATAATCCTCATATTGTTTATAGGATACAACTTTTTTCTCACTGATATTCAACTCTTTGAGCATTATTTTAAGATTCTATGAAAAATTCAATACTAAAGTAAAAATTAAGAGAAAAATTAATAATTAAAGCATTAAATCACTTTAATACAGTATTACTTCGAATTTAAGCCGCAGTAGGATTTTAAAATTATAAAAAATAAAAATGATTTTATAATAGTTATTGAAAAATAAGAAACATTTTTATTTACTTAAATAGTACTAATAAACATAATAAGCTACCTAATTTATTGAGAATCTTCTTCAGATATACTATCATTTTCTTTTTTTAAAAAAATAGCACCAGGTCTCTTCTCCAAAACATGTTCTAATCAATCTTTCATCAATTCTGCTGTCATCCATGCATTTTTTTATGCTTGAATTAAGCCCTTAGGAAAATTTTTCTTGGGTACAGTGTTTTTTTGTTTAAAATAATAAAAGGTGGCAATTTGTTTCCATCAGCAGTCATAAACAGAAATATAGTAAGTCGTGATTTTTCTTATAATTAAAATATGGTCAGATAGGACTCAATTCTACACAGCTACTATCAAACAGCAATTGGATTAAATCAGAAAAATACGAACAGGGGACCATCAAATAAACGGTTAACAATGCACATAATACTAATGCGCACACGTAAAGCATAAAGCAAAAACTCTATCGTTGGGGAGTGGGTGATTGGGAGAAATAAGATGTAAAAATAATAGCTTTGAATTTAAGCCGCACACAAATTTTACATCTTAAAAATTCGAATAAAATATGCGGCTTAAATTCGAAGTAATACGGTATTATATATATAGTGATGATCTAGCTATGAACATAAAAATATCCTAAAATTCTTCCGTAAATAAAAATGTATCTATTATTGTAGCATCAAACACAGTACATACTATATAATCGTTATATTATTGATTATACCAATCAGAAATATATTATATACAAGCCTATGAAATAAATATCAACAAAATTTTTGAAACATTTTCTATTACATCATTTTGCTATCATAATTTTAAAAACTTTCATTTAAAAATTTGAAATTAAAATAAATTCATAATTTTGTAAATATTTTTATAAAATTCTATTATTTTTATTTTATTTAAATATTAGACCATCTATATTTGCAATAGATACTTAATTAAGTTATTCTCACTCTTTCTAACAGCATCAGTCATTTTTGAATCACTTCCATCTTCAGATAAACCATTTTTTAAATTTTGAAGTATCTAAAATTGCAAACATTTTGAAAATTAATTTTAAACAAATTCTCAGGTAAAGATTGTTTAATTATTTATCATATTTTTATAAAAAAATCATCTAGTAATTTCTATTATCAAATTTAATAGAAAAATTTTATTTTATGATATAAAACATACAATTATATAATTAAAAATTTAAATGGATAATTTTTTATAATAATAGTTTGAGATAATTATTTTAAATATTTACTATAGATACAGTTCCTAGTAGTGAATATAATTTATCTAAAGTTTTTTGATGATTTCCTTGATATTGGGGTAATTCAGCCAATAACAGTCGAAAAGAAAATGATGCCATAGACCCTTAAAATAAATAAGTAAATATATATATATACACACACACATATATATATTTAGAAGTTTTTAATAAACATCAATTATTTATTAAAAATATAGTAAAACCTTTCTTTCCTTTGTAAACATCTTGATAAAATTCATAATAAATATCAGGTTGGTCAAGATCACAAAATACTTCACTCTCCACTTCAGCCAAAGAAAACTTTCTTAATTTTATAAATAATGCCAGTCTAGTGAACCATAGCTGCAAAAATTAAAAGAAAATAATATTTCAAAGTTTTATAATAAAATATTTTTCCCCATTATAATAAAAACTAATTTTAAAATAATCAATTAAATACTTATAAATAAATAGAACAATAAAATTCAGAAGACTAATTTCTTTCCTTAATTTATCACCAAACTATAATTTAGTAATTGAATTCTCTCACATAAACCACATACTAGCACTCTACGCAGTTTCAGTTATCTAAGCATTTATTACATTAAGAATTCAGAGTACAAATGCTTTCGGTGCTATTTCGCACCCCCTCCTCAGGTACACTGTTCTATTGTAACAATTTCTTTTAAAAAAACGTATTCTTAGAATGTACACACTTCCTTTCTAACATTTAAAAACAAAAATAATTTGATCAAATCTAACAATAACACATTTAAATTTCAACAAATTCGTATTGTGCTACAAGCTTGAAATTGTAAGCTTATATATGTATCAAAGTTCTAAAAAGTTCACTATAACAAATAAAAACAGTCTATAAAACACTTCCCATATCATTTTCTGCTACTCCATTCTTTCGTCCGGTTTTATTACATCTTTAAATATCTTTTCCTATCTACAATATCTTACTATTCGTTGTCATCCTCCCTCTGTCTTCCTTGTCTTACCTCCTTTACTTTCATTTCCTCCCTGAGCGCATATTTCCAGGCTTGTGGCAACTCCCAAGCTATTCTGTCGTTAACCAGTTTCTCCGGGCCTCTTTATTAAGGATGTGCAGACGCAAGAAAAAGCGGCTAGGTAGGAGTAACTGCAAGAACATTAGCTTCAAGGATTGAAGAACATAGAAGGGATATTGAAAAAGGGAAACTGTGTACATCATTGGCAATTGAGGCATATAGTAAAAATCTAGATATAAACTGGAAGGAAGCTAAGGTCATAAAGACAGTTATACCAGGGATGTAATCTACTATAACCAAGTCCAAGTTTGAGAAAAAATTTTTGAACTTTTTTGAAATTTGTTGTTGTTTAATTTCTCAGTTATTTGTACAAATTTACTTACAAATTTCAACTATGCTATTAACATTAAAATCCAAATAATAAATCAGGAGTGGCCAACCTTTTATAGTTCATGTGTCAATTTTTTCTGTTTTTAGTTAAAATACACCATACAAACTTCAGCCCTTTTAAAATATGGTAATATGGATATATTTAACACTTAGATTTATATGTATAGATATACAGTAGAAGCCGCTTATTAGAATCACTTTAGGACCAATCTATTTTGATAACAATAACCGATTGGTAACATTAAACAGTGCATGTCAAAAAAGCATAATTTTTAATTTTTTTTATTATATAGTATATACTGTACTTTGCTGTTATATACAGTGTAATCTTGATTTATCATTTTCGTCTGGACTCCCGAAAAAACTATTGATACGAGAAAATGATAGATGCAGGGATATAAAAAAACTGAAAATGAAAATTAGATTTAAAGATAAAGCTAATAATAATCATACAAAGTTCTATACTGTATATTATGTAATCAACTAAGCGAAAAAGTGAAGTGAATAATTTACGCTTAAGCTGTTGCCAATTCCAGTTTATGGAATTGCTGATATAAAGATTAACGAAGAACTAGAGCAATAGTAAGAAAATTCTTATATCAAAAATAATTTTTAATATATTTTTTAATAAAGGGAATTATAAAATCGCTAAATCTTTATATCAGCAATTTTAAACTACATATTTCGTTATAAAAAAAAAACATTAAAAATCGCCAGATCTGGCAACGTAAGGCCGTGCCATTCGTAAGGGCAAGACGTGCAGTAAAACCACCTAAAGGCGCCGCGAAATTTTGAAAAGCAGTCATATTTATCTGTATGAATTTTATTAAATCAATAACTTACATCGTTATAATAATTATTAATTAAAAAATGTACACAAATCATATCTTTCCATTTAAGTCGAATCTGCATTATTTAAAATGGTGGACAAGTGTTTATCTTTGGATTTTCTCGTTTTTTGATTAAATTTCAGTGAAAACAAAGCAATAAATGAACAATTAACAAATAATATTGTTTATTTTAATAGATTTAACCAATATTTTAGTATTATCTGAGATATTTTTTTAATTTTAAATGCAGTATTTTATAGCAGTGTATTGATTCTGATGACAATAACCGAATTTCTGATTACTATAAATGGAGTTTTCATAATGCATTTTAGTATGGATGATTCCGGACCGTAGATTTTTGATAACAATAAACGCTTGATAACAATATCCACAATTACAATAACCGACTTCTACTGTATTTGCCAGCAGAATTTTCTTTCTTTAGAGAATATTCACAAGAATAAACAATCTATTGAGGAAGATGCAATCTGTGCCAGCTAGAAAGTACGTACATAGGGCTAAATCCGCATTAAATCCACAAAGCATTGTGTATCTGAATTATGTTTGTATAAAAAGAATAACATTTTGTGTAATTCTAAATGCCACTAAAGCCTACCTTAAATAAATAACAGGTTCCTAGTTTTTTTTTTTTTTTTTGTATTTATGGTAATACTGTGAATATAAAAATTGTTGATTAATTGATTAAGCCTAATCAAAATTTAACTTAAGCATATTACAACTAAATAACGTAATATAAACTATCATCAATAGAAAAGCAGAGAAAGATTTTTAAAAATTTAAAAACCTTTTAATATATAATCTGAAGTTCAATAGTTTAACAAAATAATATACATCACAGCACTCAATAACTGCCATTAATTTAGTAATTGAGCAGTCTCATTGGAGTCATGTACAACAATCATGTGGTCATTATGATCCAATGAGACTGGCTCAGCTACCAAAGTCATGATCATAGTAATCCAATGATGGCGGCTGGATGGCCAAGTGGTAACACGTTGGTATGCCATGCAGGCGATGCCATGTTTGCGTCCCGGGTTCGGCATCTCCTGAAAAGATTTTTCGGGATTCTGGACCTGGCCCGGCGATTCCCATCCTTCACTATCCAGCCCCCTTCATGGGTGTAAGTGCAGCCTGTGGTTGGAACTGACCCTGCCCCTTAGTAATTTCCCATTGGAAAGGAGCATAAAAATACAAAAAAAAGTAATCCAATGATATCAGCTACTTATTATGTCACATAGCAACTGTAACCCAATGAGGTTTTTCAAATAGCATTAATCTTCCATCTTGGATTTTATATCAAGTGATTTAAGCCAATTACAATATATAAAATCAATTCCTAATAATCAATACTTGTCTTTAAACTTTCTTGCATAAATTTCCTAACAAACAAAGTTGTATCATAAAAATCCATTTAGCTGTTCTTGCATTATAAGTGAACACGTGCACACAGGCATTTCAGATTTATAATATATATAGGTAAATTATATAAGAAATTTTAATTTTTTTCTCTGTGCCACTTCTAATCATGCAATGCACCTCTTTTGGTGCAAGTGTCACAGGTTAGCCACCCCTCACCCCTGTACTAAATGAATCATGATCTTACTATTTAGTGAGGGGAAAAAAAAAAGTTAGTTTAGTTTAAGTTAGTTTTAAAAGTTAAAAAGTCTCAAATTAATTTTTACCATTCTATTTATTTTTATAACAAATTCAGTATCCTATCATATAAATGTATTCTTTCTTTAAAATTTTTGAAATATTTCTCATTTGCAGAAATTCAACTTGATAATTTTTAATGGATGAACTTGTCAAAATACTTTTAATCTCCTTTCTTTTCATAGTTAAATTTACTTCTCTAATCATAAACTCTCAAGTTCTGCTGCCTCTAAGAAATACAAGGAATCCAAAAGCACTTTAAGCAGGAAAAATATATGATTTTATTATTAGATATTTAGTACATATAATATATGTACTAAATATGTAATAATAAAATCGTATATTTTTCCTGCTTAAAGTGTTTGTGGATTCCTTATATTACTTTTCTAAGTTTTTGATAATCACAAACAAAATTAGTAAATTTTTCATTTTCAGCAAAATATTTTCTCCAGTTCTCAAACATTTATTTGCTAGGAAAGTTAATTTTGCATTATATTTATATTTTTGTTATTAATCTCATATTGTTCTCACTATTGCAATTATCATCATTTATTCATGTCATATATAAATTTACAATAAGTCCCAACTTACACAGTTAATTTGTCAAAAAAAATTCCACATAAATTGAAAATTGCATAATTCTAACAATGCTTAAATTTGATATACTTGAATGAGTGCATTAGCAAATGGAATGCTCAAATAAAATTTATGAGCCTATTTTAACCATAGATAAGAAAATTTAAGGCTATAAGTGATATTTTTGCAAAAATGTAAATTGTTTATTGAATTTTTAATTAATACTTTTATGGAAATTAACAAAAACTAAGATTTATGCATCCACATCTATGAAATGCATAAGACAAAATCCTGTAAGTCAAGGATCTACTGTACTTATCTGCTAATTTCTAAATTATTAATAATTTTGGAATTTGTTTCAAAATAGTATTTCCTCAACATTCAACTTTTCTATCTGACTTAAAAAAATATAAATATTTGTTGTAAAATAAAATTAATAAGATAAAAAATTTCTTGAACAATGGTTTTAAAATATTTTATTAAAATTACTACTTATTGCCATTTCACTTGTAGTTTCAGTTATATGAATGATTGATTCACAGCACAAAAATTGTGCTGTGAATCAATCATTCATATAACTGAATTTTATTAAAAGTTTGTTAGGAAACTAATGTTACTGAGAGGTCTGAGACAATAGCTTGATGAAAAATAAGAGTAAACCATTTTTCAGCAATTTTTATGATATTAAAAAGTGAATAAGGGATATCAATGATTTATTACATTTTTTAATTTTCTTGATCATCAATATTTTTATCTTTAATATTAACTTTATATTTTAATTTGTAGTAGAGAATTTTGCATATAATTTCTTTAAATATATGAAAAATTACATTTTGTAGAAAATTAAACTAAAGTACCTTGATCAAATTTTACTGATGAGTTTATTTAAAGAATCATATCAATAATTTTTAAATTTTTAAAATGTGAGTTAAGTAAAAATTAAACATTAATATTTTGGTTTAAATAAATATAGATAAAAATGAAAATTCAATACTTGAAGTGTATAAGGTGTATTTCGAGATGGATGACCTCCTTGTCCTGCTCCTTGTCCAGCATTTGTTAACAAAATTGTTGTTAAATTAATAGCAGCATGATAACATCCTGCAGCCTAGAAATATTTAATATTACAAAATTATAATTTTATAAACAAAGTAATTTGATTAAGAATAGACTAGGTTTTTATTATGAAAATTATTGGAAAAAAGAAAAACTAATGTAACTCTATTAGGATTTGAGTTAAGTTAATGATCAAAATTTAAAATGAATATACAGGAACCTCTTGATTGGTGTGGTTAATAAATCCTCGCAATACACAGCATATATCAAAACCGCACTAATCAAACTAAAAAAACCAATGGGAATAATTATAATGAATCCTGGAAAATATCAAAATTTAAACTATAAAACCAATGGGAATAATTATAATGAATCCTGGAAAATATCAAAATTAGTTAATAGGAATAATTATAATGAATCCTGGAAAATATCAAAATTATAAAATATGTATTTTTTTTCCCTCTCAAAATGTATCTATATTGCATTACATGTACTTTAAACTAATGGGAATAATTATAATGAATCCTGGAAAATATCAAAATTATAAATATGTATTTTTTTTCCCCTCTCAAAACGTATCCATATTGCATTATATGTACTTTAAATCATTAAGCCTCTCTCAAAACATATATATATATCATTACATGTACTTTAAATCATTGAGGAATATGCATAAGTATTTAAAAATTTATAGTAAGAATTAAAATTTATTTTTCACAAAAAATATTGCACATCCTTAGACATCGAGTACTGTAGAGGAAGTGAAGGCAAGGCTGTCTCTATAATATTGTAATGGCTATTATTAGATAGTTGCCATTCACGTTAATTTATTAATAAATAAAATTATGAATGAATTTAAAATATAACAGTTAGATAACGAAAGTTGTAATATTAACAAAATTAAAAAAATAAATAAATTTATTGCAGTGCTCTAATCATGTATTAAGTCTGTCTATGAAAGCAGTGTCTAGCAAAGGTGGATGAGTCCAAATGCGAAAAAGAGTGTTGCAGTTGGTATAATGATGGATGGGAATGGTTTTAAAATAGAAGCAGCTTACTGGGATAAAGACACAATTACAGAAGTGTGTGAACCACTCTATTTCATTGACTGACAATGATTCAACAACTGATTCAGTGTGTGATGAGAACAGTTATTAATTAAAGGTAAAATATTTACTAAAAAAAAATATATCATTATTTTTTTATTCTGGATGTATATAATGATTATATTTTATTAGATAAAAATTAGTGAATTAATATTATATTAAGTTCTGTTAAATATACTATTTCCAATGTCGAAACTAATCATTTAGCATTTGACATTACAATAAACTTCCATTCAACTTCAGTTATCTTGCATTTGAAAACATTCATGTGCGGAGCTGTCATCTCTATTTTGTCACTGGACTTGTTCAGTTAGTGCACACGTACTTGTGTTGATGGTCACGGCTAAGCTGGACAGACAGTAGACTACAATCTCCGACAATCAGTTGCCAATGCTTCAGAGGATTTGCAAAAAAAAATTGCACTAGTTGAAGTGCACTAATCAAATTTGGCACCACATATATTAAGGGATAGTCTCAAATTTTTTTGCGCACTAATCGAAAACCACATTATTCAAACCCGCATCAATCAAGGGATTCCTGTATTTGTTTTCAACAACATTCAATAAAAATTACTAGAATTTGATTCTACTAATTTTTTAAACCAACTTTTACCTAAATCACATCCGATTTAATTACAACTTTTGTTTAATACTTATAATAATAAATGAATTTTTAAATAAAATATTTAAAATTTTGTTTTAGCATACTGAATATCTTTTCCTTCTTTATTGCAGCTGTTGAACACATCTCTTTCCAGTTCTGCAGATATAATGTCTTTGCCAATTATTTATCAATGAAGATTGATGGATATGTATTATCAATACAAGTTTTTAAATTGCTAATATTTGAGACAATGTTACTCATTGTTACATGTCTGCTTTTGGATATCTGGATAAGAATAGTCCTATTAATATGAAAAATGTTTAATAAATTTGCTTCAGATTAAAAAATACATTTGCTTCAGATATTGAAAAAATAGCAATTCTTACTAAAAAATTTAAAAATAGGGTATTTTTAATTCTTCTTTCATTTGGAAAGAAAAAGTTATACCAGGTGATAGTATTTGGATACCCAATCTGTGAATTATGATATATTTTTTAGGAGAATGGAAAAATTTAAATATCCAGTTAAACTTTGGGAATTCAGCAAATAAAAAATAGTGAAATCTCAGCAGATCTTTACTTTTAATAAGAGACATAGGATATACTTTATAGTTAAATTTTTGAAGAATGAAAGAAGCATGAAGAATAAAGAAAAACATATAGGCTGGAAAAAAGAAAAGAATCCTACCAAAAGAATAGTAATGGACAACTAACAGAAAAAAAGGGCACCTTTAATTACCTCTTATAACACAAAAATGAGATACAGTGAAACCCCGATTTTGAAACTTTTCAGGGACTGGCCCGAAAAGTCGAACGAGCCGGGAAAACGCACGAAACGGGAACTCTGATGACGTCATAATAAAAAAGTTATATAATTAAAACGTAGGAAGAGGGAAAGTTTTACATTGCATGTATAGGAAAATGCTCGGACTTCCGAAAATAGACGTTTAAAGCGGGAAAGTCGTACGATACGGGAACGCACGAGCGGGGTTTCACTGTAATAGGTGAATTCTGCTTTCTACATATAGGAATCACACTGTAATTAGAGGATTAATTATTAGATACTCAATTATCTGACTTTTGTTTTAACAAAGATCTAATAGATCTTGGCTAATACTTACTGATATTTGTCAGGAATTAAGTCAAAAGATATATGATGATTGATAGAATAGATTCAGATTTCTTTCAAAACAAATTTTTCAAGGAATGGAACTCAGATATGATCCAGAGTTCTCTGGGTCATATCTGAGTTCCAAATGCCTATATATTTCACCTGGCAATTCTGTTGACAGCTCTGCTATTTAACTTTGACATGGGCAGATTGACTACATGGAAACACTTCATCTTTCAACAAGAGAAAATAGGATACAATCAAAGTTTCATACTTTAAAATTTATTTTAGGGACTTGGCTATACTGTCAATCCTTCTCTATGTAAGTAGATTGCTATAAAGGCTGAAATGACTCCCTATGATAATCAGAATTAACTGGAAAATCATAATAAAGAATTAAATAAATAAAATAAACCACTAATTTGAAAGCAGTGTAAAAATTAGAAAGAAGAAAATGCCCCCAATAAACTGCTGTAGTTCAGCAATTTTGTATTCTTTACAAGAAAATAATAATCATAATAATTCATTATGATTACTTGAAAAATAAATGATATAATATGCTATTGAATGTTTCTTTAGGCATAAAGAAAATGTAACATTAAAGCAATAAATTAAAAAAAAATGTCATTTTGTAATATGCAAATCTTTAATTTTACAAATACCTTTTCTATGCTCCAAGTTATTATGATTTAAATCAATAGCTGTGTAACACACCAAAACTTCCTCTCCTTTTATGTTCACTTGTATTTTTATCTACAAATTCTAATACTTCATCAAAAACCTGGTATCACATTTCAGGAAATGTTGTGCATTGGCATGTGGGAATTCAAATTTAATTTCTTTAAAAACTTATATTGAATTGGACAGAAAACATCATATATTTAGAAAAAATAAATTTAAAAATTTATTAAGCATTTTTAAAATTTGCAACTTTTCTATATGTAACATGCTCATATATTGTCTATGATGATATATGCAGAATTTACATATTCTCTCAAATCAGCAAGATAAACATTATTTGACTGAAATTTTCAATCATTAAAATTCTCATAAAAGCAGATAAGGTTTGTGAATCAAAATTTTGATACAAATTACATTTATTCATACAAATAGGGCCTTACAAATTAGAAAAAACACATGTTTACATAGAATACTATATACAGGGTGCCCACATTTCTGTGGACCAGGCATTTTTCTTGAAAACTATCGTGTTTTACAGTTTTCACGTATACCCGTGTCCTGTTACATTTTCCTTCCAAATATTTATCAGTCATTAATATTTTTTTCTGCGCATCCTCTCGCGCAGCGCATGCTTCAACTTTGTTTTATCCAATGCAAGTGTATTATTTTTATAACGGAATCTGATTCCTCAAATTTTTTGTGGAATTTTCGTAGGAGAATTATTTTTCTACAACCATATTTTTCAGAGATATTTAGGAATAAAGGACCATTCAGAAAGGCTAAGGTTTTTTCAACCTTCAACTTTCATCCGTAAATTAAACTGAATATGTAATGCATGAAAGTGTAAATATGAAAGTATAATCTAATATTATACTTTCATACTTTCATATATGATTAGTTATAATAAGCAGAAAGTGCATTAAAAATTTTAACATTTATTGAAATTATTAATAAATTAACACATTTATTTCAATCAAAAATCTATGATGTTTTAGTTTAACCAATTATAAATAAATCAATCTGTTATTCTTCTTGAGATGCCATCTGCTAGCGCATGCTACAACTTTGTTTTCTCCAATGCAAGTGTATTATTTTTATAACGGAATCTGATTCCTCCATTTTTTTGTGGAATTTTCGTAGGAGAATTATTTTTCTACGACCATATTTTTCGGAGATATTTAGGAATAAAGGACCATTCAGAAAGGCTAAGGTTTTTTCGACTTTCAACTTTCATCTGTAAATTAAACTGAATATGTAATGCATGAAAGTGTAAATATGAAAGTATAATCTAATATTATACTTTCATACTTTCATATATGATTAGTTATAATAAGCAGAAAGTGCATTAAAAATTTTAACATTTATTGAAATTGAAATAAATGTGTTAATTTATTAATAATCAAAAATCTATGATGTTTAGTTTAACCAATTATAAATAAATCAATTTGTTATTCTTCTTGAGATGACATCTGCTAATGGAGGTTGGCGACCACTCTGGTAAATTTCTATCATTTGTTCTGAACAACAAGAACTGAGCTCAGTCCATTAATCTTTTATTGGCAGATGTTTTAGTTTAACCAATTATCAATCTGTTATTCTTCTTGAGATGCCATCTGCTAATGGAGGTTGGGGACCACTCTGGTGAATTTCTATCATTTGTTCTGAACAACAAGAACTGAGCTCAGTCCATTAATCTTTTATTGGCATAAATTAGCAAAACGGTTTTATAAAGAAATTGATTTGTAATTTAGTGTAATAAAAGCTTGTTTTTTATCATTATTATTAATTTATAAAATATTGTTGCACATTATTTCTTACGACCATATTTTTCGGAGATATTTAGGAATAAAAAACCATTCAGAAAGGCTAAGGTTTTTTCGACCTTCAACTTTCATTCGTAAATTAAACTGAATATGTAATGCATGAAAGTGTAAATATGAAGTATAATCTAATATTATACTTTCATACTTTCATGTATGATTAGTTATAATAAGCAGAAAATGCATTAAAAATTTTAACATTTATTGAAATAGAAATAAACATGTTAATTTATTAATAATCAAAAATCTATGATGTTTAGTTTAACCAATTATAAATAAATCAATCTGTTATTCTTCTTGAGATGCCATCTGCTAATGGAGGTTGGCAATCACTCTGGTGAATTTCTATCATTTGTTCTGAACAAGAACTGAGCTACAAGAACTGAGCTCAGTCCATTAATCTTTTATTGGCATAAATTAGCAAAACGGATTTATAAAGAAATCAATTTGTAATTTAGTTTAATAAAAGCTTGTTTTTTATACATTATTATTAATTTATAAAATATTGTTGCACATTATTAATATTACAGTTTATTGTATTGTACAATTTATTGTTTTGCAATTTTTACACTATATAGTTAATTTTGTAATATTTTAAAGTAATATTTTATGATGTTTGTATGCATTTTGCAATTATACTGTATAGTTAATTTTGTAATATTTTAAAGTAATATTTTATGATGTTTGTATGCATTTTGCAATTATTTGTATTAAAAATCATAGTTATAAACAATTGACAAATTTTAGCAACAAATTTTTATTTTTCATATAATTTGAAAATTAAATTAAAGAAATCTTTTTTAAATTAAATAAATAGATATTCTTATATTTTTTCAATGACACACAAAACTAACTATATAGAAAATATAAATTATTTTACATCAAGTGTTCGAAATGACTGCCGTTATTTCTTAAACAAATTTCGACCCTTCTCTGAAATTCAAACTTAGTAGCATATGCTATGCTTTGCTGAGAAACTGTATTGCAAGCGTTTTGAATTCTGGTTTTAAGTTCTTCAACATTTGATAGTGGCCTTGAATAATCAAATACTTTATTTTTGATGTATCCCCAAAAGAAATAGTCAAGTGGTGTAAGATCCGGTGATCTTGGAGGCCATTTTATTATAGGACTGTTCGTTCTATCCATTTTTCCTCATATGTTTGTTGTAAATAATTTTGCACAATTCAGAATTATGTGTCAGGGCATCCGTCTTGTTGAAACCATATGTTGGTTTGTAGGTTTCCTAATAAGTGTGGCAGTTCATGTGTCAAGAAATTTAAATACCTTCCACTATTTAAATTTTCATCAAAGAAGTAAGGACCAATTAACTGGTCTCCTAATAAGCCACACCAGACGTTAGTCAATATTATGGACTGGAATCGGCTAGGAACCATCCAACGGGGATTTTCAGTTGCCCAAATCACACCGTTTTTCCTATTAAATATATCGTTGTTAGTAAATTTGGATTCATCAGTCCACAAAAATTTATTCAGGAAATCGCTGCACTACGCTGCCGCTTTGGTTGATATGTGTGCAATTTTTTTAGATTTATAAGCAGCACGATCCGGCGTCATGACATTTGACCTCGATTTTTTTAAAACGAAGGCATAGTGACCTAAACCCTTTTACACGAGTTACTTTTCGTGGCCCTCAACCTGTATGTTAAAGCTGATCGAAATCGGTGGGACCGAGGTTGTGGCCTTCTCTTGTAAGTTACTTATTTATAATTAAAATAAAAGAAAACAAGTTCTCAGAAAATTATCATCTGTGAAAATTGTTAAAGCTCACAGATAATCAGTATGACTAAATGAATGAAGAAGAATCTGAAACAAATATATATTATTTTTAAAGTGCGGCCCATATTGTTACGAAGGCACCGGCCCTTCTGGCATTTGCCAGAACGCCCTTATGGCCAGTCGCCCCTTGTTATACAGGACTGTTTACAGCTTTGTATGAATAATAGTCGCAATTTTTTAGTCGCCTTATACGGGAATTTACTGTAAAAATGTTAAAACATTTAATAATGAAGAATATACATAAATATGTATGCACTATTATATTATGTAAAATGTACGTACGAAGTCAGAATAACTCGTTCAGATCGAATATTTTATTCACGATATGGTTAAAAAATATTGAAGGAATAATATAAATAATAAAATATGTTATGTGATTTATAAGCTGCAGAACGCGTAGGCTCATTTTCATTTTCGGCATTTTTTTAATGATCGATTTTTATCTATAAACAATATCGCGGTTACCTTACCTTTGTACAAACGGAAGGAATCCGTTCATCCTGATAATTTTATATCTAACTCTTTAATATAATATAATATATATATACGTATATATTTTAGCCGTCCAATCAACCTCAAGATTTATTATCTAAAACTAATTCAACCAATGAAATTTCGAAATCTACTGTATGAGCAACTATTAATTAAATGCGATTATTTTGTATAACCTTTGAACTTATTTTTCTAGATGGTAAAATTTATATAAAAAAATTATTTAGATAATAACGAACGATAGTTCCGAATTCATTATTGATTCAATAAAGATAAAGCAGCGTATTAATTATATTCTTCAAGAGATATTTTTCGAATAAATAAATAAAAAATGATATTTTAAATTAATAATCAAGATAATTTTATGTATTATTCATTTAAATTTTTATTTATGGGAACATCGAATATAATAATAATAATAAAATAAAAATTTCTCTAATAAATTAATCAGACCCATCGAAAAATCCGCATGCTCGCAGATTTTCTTCATTCTTTTCTTTGTCTTCTTCAATTCACTCTCCTGGGGTTTTGTATTGGTATTTTTCTCCCGATCGCGACTAACTGGTAAGAAAAAATGGTTCGAGGCGGGTATACTCGCCGGGCGGTTCGATATCCGTATGGAATCACATTGCAGGCCTTAGTGACGTACGTGGCACCAACAAAAGTCCGGTTCAGTATAGAGACCCGAAAATGAGTCGTCAGTGACGGACGCGACAACTAACGAATAGAATCCATAGATAGAGTAGCGCAATCCTTTGCGTCATCAGATGCCGCCAAATCGGCCATTTTATATCTTGTTAGATATGGAGGAAATTGCGTTCATAGGCTTTCCGATTATTTTTTAAGAACATGTTGCAGTGTTGTAAAATTGCTGTACACGAACAGAAAAGGGTCATAGATTCTTTCCTTTGCTGCAAGATGAAAGAAAGAAGTGGTTATAAAATATTGGAACAATTTTTCCAAATACGATCTTCATTTTCTAGATAAGCAATTGCTGTATTTATAAATTAGAAAAGAAATGTAGTATTATGTTTTCTTTCCATAAAATTACTCACGATTATCGATCGGCAGGAGGATATAAAATGGCAGCTGATTGCGGTACTCTACTTATTTAGGGACTCTACCACCGAATGGTACAATGTCCCCTTTAGTTGCGTTTTAAGACACGCGGGTTAAACAATGGGTTGAATAAACCCATCGTTTGACCCCGCGTATCCACCAGGGTTTAATTAATTCTCCTGCATTCAAGTAGTTTAATATTTGTCTTATAAATGATTGTTAACGATAATTTCACGCAAAATTAACAATTAAATAATATATTATTAAATTTATTAAAAACTTATTTGAATCAATAAAAATTTATTTGAGTTTATATAATTAACAAATCTTTAAAAAAATAATTGAGTAAAGCATTTAGCAATACTGATATAATAACACTAAGGCAGGAAGCCACTCCTACCACTTTTGCACACTACAGATAGTTGTAAATATTTATTCAGAGGATTTAGGAAAAAATGGAAAAATGTTCAATTTTGAAAACATTCTATGGCAGAAAACAACATTTGTGGTTTATAATTATAATCAAGCTTGAATATAGATTTAAATACAGTGGTACCTCGACTTACGAACTACTCAACATAAGAATTTATCGAGATACGAACTTTTTTCATAACCCATTTTGGCTTATAGATACGAACTTATTCTCGATTTTAATATTACATTTTTAAATATTTTCTATAAAAATATCTCAATTTTTTAACCTCGTGACTCCAGTTAAAGCTTAAGAGACTAAAAGAAACAACTGATAATACCTCGACTTACGAACCACTCAACATACGAATTTATCGAGATACGAACTTTTTTCATAACCCATTTTGGCTTATAGATACGAACTTATTTTAATATTACATTTTTAAATATTTTCTATAAAAATATCTGAATTTTTTAACCTCGTGACTCCAGTTAAAGCTTAAGAGACTAAAAGAAACAACTGATAACAAGAAATCGAAAACCGAATTACAAAATCAGTCACGAGAAAATTGATTTATGTTTTTTATTTAATGGAAGATAATTTTCATACAAAACATATAAAAAACCAAATATTTCAAAAATAAAAATAATAATTGTACACAAATGCATATTTTTTAATTGTTTTCAAAATTTCTAAATCTGTAAACAGATTGATTTCGCGTAAGATAAAATAGAAAACTGAGTTTCAAGATGCGAATTTTTCGAGTTACGAACTGGGGCCAGGAACGAATTAAGTTTGAAAGTCGAAATACCACTTGTAACTGCTTAAAATATCAGTGCCATCTTAAATATCCGAGCATATAATATGTATATTTGATTTGAAAATTTTTAGATTCTTACTACAGCGGACTCCCGTTATAGAAAATGTCGTTATACGAGACATTATCAGACGATTTTATGCAAATTTATATTTAAATCTTGAGTTCCAGCATCGATGGAATTTTTAGATTCTTACTACAGCGGACTCCCGTTATAGAAAATGGCGTTATATGAGACATTATCAGACGATTTTATGCAAATTTATATTTAAATCTTGAGTTCCAGCATCGATCGCATATTACTAATCAGATGTGCGTTAGTTTCGAATATGATTTTATTGTATACAGAGTGTTAATTAACTTGTTTTAAAGAAGGTTTCTTTTAATAAAGGAAAAAAAAAAAAGAGAATAGAGGTAACTAAATTTTAAAAAATTATTATATACAAGTAGATCTCGTATTATACGGACTCCGAAAATGAGGATTCGTATAACTCAATCAAAAAGTTGTTAAAGTTGTCATGGAAACGAAACAAACATCGTTTGGTTTTCATCGGATCAACGGATATTATAAGTAAACGATAAGTAGCATTAAAAAAATTTTATTTTACGCGTTATACGGGACTGTTTATAGCGTTGTATGAGTACTAGTCGCAATTTTTTTCGTCGCGTTATACGGGAGTTTAATGTATTTTGGATTTTTTTTTTTTTTTAATTTATATATATAAACTGTTTTCATTGCAAAAGTTTTTTCAATGGAAGTTTGAAAACAGTTTCCATTTTAAGATGATCTAATCAAAATATTTAAATTAATACTTTGTGAACAAATCTTAATATAATGATAAGAATACTTGATTAAGATAAATGACTGATTGACATGTAGGCATCAAAACATTTACTTCGATCTATAAATGTACATGTGTGTAGGCGTAGGTATAACCTTTTCCTTTTGAGGAGTCTGGAAAATTAAGTAATCTCAAATTATGATCTATAAACTCGATAATTTTAATAGATAAATCCACGTATCAATATATGATAGGAATATCACGAGACAGATATCCAACGTAGTTGAATTTTTCGTGATGATCATCACGTATTCCACATGTACGAGTAGAGTAGTATATTGGTAGTATAATGTATACATTCTAAATTATACCATAATAATAAACTGTATTAAAAAATTGATTTTGCAATCAAACATGATATTACTTTTTATACATAGGACATAAGAAGATTAGGTCGTATATTGATATGTATTATTTATTTATTTAATCGCATTAATTAAAACAAAATAGGAATTATTGTCATTAGATACAAGAGCATTCGGAAATGACAAACATTATGAAAACGTCATCCAATTTTAAGATACAATCCTTTATATTTCTGAAAATCACCGTCTTTTAATACAGGAGATTGTGTTTCTTTCATAGAAGTATTTGGATTTACTTCTTTATTTAGATTTTCAAAAAATTCAAAAAAATATCAATAGTGTTTATCTGCTAGATTAAGTACAGCACACTTTCACCGCGGCTTTAAGACCAACATGTTAATTATGTCTGAGTATCCTCTTTTTATGTTTATGCTTCTTTCGATTTTGTTGAATGCTAAGCAGCGGATCTCTTCCAAAACTCAACGGGGTTGACCCATATCCTTATGGAGTTTATCATGCTAGATCTTGGCTGCTGACAGAATCTAGAGACATGGGATCTGGAATTAAACCCTAATTATTCAGATGGAGAGCAAACGCATGAGACCATCCGGGTGTATATTTATACATCGCCTTGTAAGACTAAGATTTGTGTATCAATAGGCATGGCAGTGATTCTAAGCCAAGTACAGTGATCATTGACTGATTCTTATTACAGAGTTATTACGACCAATTTTGGTCGTAATAACTGCTCTTCTTGCTATAACTTTCGTTTTAAATTAGATATTATTAATCTGACAATTCCGGAAAAATATTCAATAGACACCGACTGCCAAATTAAAAGTATTAAATCTAATTAATAAAAGAAACGGTGCAGTTTAAAAAATAGCAAAATTCATCAAAAAGCATCATTTTTCTTATTTTCTGCATATACCTCTACATAATTGCATCATCAAAGATCGTTGCGCATCATTCAACCGGTACCGATCAAATTTGGAAAGTAGCTATTTCTTAGATTAAGAGATCTTTGAGGACCCTAAAAATTTCAGCACTATTGGATCAAAATAAAGGAAGAAATGGGGAATTCTTTTCCTATAAACATTTCTGTATATAGCATTGTTTAATCGCGTTTCGATTTAATTTGGAATATAGAAATATCCTAGTTCAATTAAAATATGAAAATTCCTCCCAATTAGGCTAAAATTCAAAGTTATAAAAAGGGATGATTCTATTTTCTATAAGTATCTGTAGGGTTTAACTGCTTTCGATCAAATTTGATCCTATATATCAATATATATATCCTATATATTAAGTAATATATTGTATTACTTAATATTTCCTAAAAATTTTTTACTAAGTCAAATATTTAAAAAAAGAATATTTATTGAATCATTAACATATTGTTGTTAAAATGTTTCTCTTAGAAAAGTTTTCTTCTAAAACAATAAATGATGTCCAGTCAAAAACATCTAATATGTAAAAAATAATCCAAGTACAGTATGTACTAAGAAATTTAAGATATTTGTTACAATTTAGATGTAGCTATCTGGTTGACGATTTAAGAAAATAAAAAAATAATGTCGATCAAAGTAGCAATATCTAAATTGTAACAAATATCCTAATTTCTCAGTACTGTACTTTATTTTTTTACATATTGGATGTTTTTGACTGAATTATTTATATAGTTATGTTAATATTTTGGCGACTTTTGAGACTAAATTTTATACACGATCCGGAAGTATTGGATAATCGGCATTATCGAACTTTTACTCCTATTAGTCCATACATAAAATCTGCAATATTTAGACTGTATCCCCGTGCAAGCGACGCGACGCGACACTGTACGATACGATACTACTAACGTAATGCTTCGTTTTGTTATACTTGAGTGACAGTTTGCCCTACTAGAAGCGCTTCTATAGTATCCAAGAACGCCAAGAGGGCCGAGACTTTTGTCACGGGCCTGGCAATGAAAAGGACCGACCATCGGGTCCTGACAGGTCAGCATCGATAATAGTTCGAAGACCGCCAGAGCGCATTGTCTACTACCCAAAACAGTCGTGACAAAATAAATTATTTTATACTGTATATAACATGGCATGTAATGTATCGAATTTTAAATTTATTGTACAGTTGTTTTAAATAAATGTTTAATGTTTTATATGGCTTTTTTTTTATTAAAACAAATTGATGCACTTTTTTTAAATGGGGCCCGGATCACAGACCTGTCACAGGCCCGAAAATTTCTCTCGGTGGCCCTGATAGTATACACTGTCGTTATTGATCACTGGTAACTTTTATCTCTCACGTTCCATAATACAGGTTTTTTCTGAATTTCGCTTATTAAAAAACCTCTGAATCGAACTCGGCAGTTACGATAATTTATCTTTATCGCTTCAGAAAACAAACTATTTTCTGAAGCGATAAAGACAAGAGGTTTTTTAAAGTTCTACTTTAGTTAATAGATAGTTCTTTAATAATTTACTATCGTATTGTGATGATAATCTATTATTTATGTTATTTTTAATATTTTAATCGAACTTAAAATATTTTTTATTACGTGTCGAAAGGCTTTAGAGTACTACTGAAAGTACAGATCAGTTCTACTAATCCGTGAGCCATCTGTTACCTGTCGCAGTGAGTTTGCTAGGAAAAAATACGCTTTAAGAAAATATAATATTAAAATAATTTAACACCATAGTTTCTAGGATACGTTTTAACCAAAATCTATATAGGATTCTCAACCTTTTCATAAATACGTACCACCAAACAAAAATTCAAAAATTTCAGTATCACTAACAAAAATATGCCCAGTATACTAATAGAAAGGCAAAATGATACGCGTACCATTGGTTGAGAACCGCTGCTCTAGATGGCCTCATATCATATGGAATGAGGAAAATATCATGGGTATAGGAACGCCAATCTCTGATGAACGAAAAATTATATGTCCGCCACATCAAATTATTTGAGAATAGCTGTTTTAGATAACTATATTTTAATTAATTAAAGAAGTTTGCATAATTTTATTGATAATATATCTTATTGTATATTTTCGTTTATATCGAAAAAATCCGTTTTTGATTATTTCGAAAATATGTTTGATGCATTATCGGAAGTTTTTGTTTTTTATAAACTATCGATGTTTTTTACTTTATTGTTTTAAGTAAGAATTTTATTCTGTTTGATTAAATTTATTTAAACGAAATCTTTGCTTTATTAGATAAATAAAATGATCTGAACCACGACTGTTTTATAGATAACATAAATTTATTCAAATTTTTCAGAACGATTCAAAAATTTGAATGAAAACAAACTGTCATAATTATTTACACATTTTTCAAATACGATTTTTCAAATATCGTATATAATAATAATAATAATACTGTAGATTATTTTAAAAAATCTGTTTAGTTGAAGAACTATTGTTTTTGATTATATTTTCAATTATAAAATCATGATTTTATTTTAATAAAAAATTATAGTTCTTATATTAAAATATTTAAAAGTAACTTATTAATCTGTAATATATATCTTAATATAATGTAGACATAAATACTATATCGGAATTCCTGATGTTTTTTTCCGAGTTTAAGCATCGAACTTGACATTCTTGTAATGTGAAGTTGATTTTCGTTTTGATTTTCTGAAGAAAAGTTAGCAGTTTCCTTCTGTGAAGTTGGATTCACACATTTTGAAACTGGATATTTTTGAATATCAAAAAATGGATTTTAGATATCTAAATTGTACCACTTTGTATGAACTTCGTATTGCGATTCCGCAGTCAGATTGATTCTACACTTTGATTTACCTAAATAAGAAAACAATTATCATTTATTGTATATATATATTAAAATATGTATTATGTATAATAAAAATATGAAATTAAATTAATTTTTATAATTTTGTAATTAAGTTTTTAAAACAATAACAAAAATTATGATTATAAAAACTATTTAAGATGATTAATCGTGCATAATTAATTCGAAGTACAATAAACGATCTTTAATTGTCAGTGCCCTGGATAATTCGAAATGCGGTTAATTTTTATTTCGAAGTTGCATTTTAGCACAAAACAACGACCAAAATCTGTATTATACGGAAATATTTTGCAATAAATTAAATTGATTGGGAAGTTAAATGCAGATTTGAATAAGAGTTACTCTAAATGCACACTAAGTAGATGGCTAAATGGTGAGAAATAACTAATCAGTATCTAGATTTGAGGTACGGGTATATGAGTGTGGCATCTCATAGATATCGTCCACGAAAATAACATCATAAAACTTTCCCAAATAACCATAATTCTCTGTAATTCTCTGTATTTCGCTGATATTCAGCTTCAAAGTTGTTTTAATTTAGTGTTTTAGCTTCTGGTTATTCTCGAATAAGCGCCATTTTGTCAAGTAGCGCCATCTCGTGAGGAAAATATATTTTTTTTTTCTCTACGTTGACTATTCTCTCTTATCTTCCTACCTATATTTGCTATTGCGCTGTTATAAATGAATAGCAAGTCTAGAAAAAATTCTAAAATGATCTCATTTATTTTTATGAATGTGATCATTTTAGAATTTTTATTAGAATAGCAAAATATAGAGAATTATGATTATTTGGAATCAGTTCTTACTTGGGCAACTTCAAAACATTTTCATAAAAATTAAAAAAAAAAAATTCAGGTCTCTAAAAATATACAATTAATTTGCATACTATATATGAAAAGTAAGATATATTTTCATTAAAAAGAAATTCAGAAAAGTCTCTAAAAATATACAATTAATTTGCATACTATATATGAAAAGTAAGATATATTTTCACGAATTTTAAAAAATACTAGAATTTATCCACTTTACGGTTAAGTTCTTTGAAAAAATCATATATAGTACTGTAATTGGAAATCATGTAACTTGAAATCCTAATTTTGGTTTCGAATACAGTACTTAAGAGTAAGAGAGAGAGTTCATAGTAATAAGTAAGTATTAAAGTATATAAATAAATACGAAATTTTACTGTATTAAAAGCTCATATAAATCTAATTACAGCCTATTATTGAATTTAATCTAAAAAGCAGTCCTATAAAGAATTAATCGTCTATTCTTGGAATATTTCTGCTATCTTGATTTTGCTAAATTTTATACAACTCTTTTTATTATTTCAACATATATTGAAACAATTTCAGTACGGCTATTTCTAAATAGTTGAAATTACAAGATCAGAAGGCCGAAATCATTTTTAATGGCAAAACATTCCTATCAAATATCATGAAAAACTACTAAGTTAACCAAGATTTCGATTACTAGTGAATCCATCACTAAATTTTGATTTAGTTAATGATGAGCTGCTTAATGGCTCGATATGAATAATCGAGCCATCCTAAATTGATTTAACGCTGCGGCGATACCATAATTTCTATTTAGAAAAGATTTAGTGGTAACATCATAATTATCTTACGATCTAGTTATGCCTTGTATGAATAATTAGGCTTATTTAAGAAACTATCTCTGGATTTAAGGTTCCAGGTTCTAAGTTAGTTGGGTTAAGCCGCCATATCCTCATGGGATGTTCATTATCTGGCCATTTATACAGCCCATCACAGGCTGGCCAACACCCCTCTGGATTTAAAATAATTCAAACTCGATATATTAAGAACATAATACATAACATACATAATTTCCCGGTTGAGATCGTTACTTTTATAGTATGCAATAGTCACAACTTCACATTTATCCTTTTTCGAAGAAATTCTCTCAGTTACAATGCATTTATGCCATCATCGTACAATTGTTGAAAGCTTGCATAGAAAGCGTTTTGTGGAATAAAACAAAGACCCTCAGCCAAAATTGCAAAAACATTTTTCAGTACTTTTGAAATGATGACAATACTGAAAAGGGCATCCTTAAGAAATAAAAACGAGAAATCACAGGGCGAAAAGTTTAGGAATATGAGAGGTAAGGAAATATATTAGTGCCGCTTAGAAATTATAGATTAGATATAAATAATATTAAACTATAGATAGATATAGATATATTATAGATTTTGTAACTACTGGCTAGCAAAGGCCAGCAGTGCAAAATCAGTGATGATGAAACATATTGCATATTGTACAATCACAAACGATACTTCAGTTAGTTTAATACCTGGATATAGCTAGAGTATACCCACACCTAAACTTTTTGTAGAATGATATTCTCTATATCCTTTCGAATATACTTATAAAATTTTAAGATACTATGTTTACTAGTAGTGCCGGAAATGAAAAGGAAAGATTTAACGAAAAAATTAGTTGTATTATATTAATTATTGGGAGTTTGAAGCTCCTCATAATTTACGAAAGACGCTGATACGTCTTCCATAATTATGAGGACCCTCAAATTCCGAAATCACCATCCGCGCCATCGCTGATTCAGCCACTTAAAACCTACTAATAAGAAAGCAAAATACTGTAATTATACTCCTACACATATCATATTTCCTAAATATTTAGCCTGTGATTTCTTGTTTCCATGCCTCAAAAATGTGCTTCATAATCGAAGCAATCGATAGCAAAACTTCAGATATTCCATAAAAATACTTTGTACGCCTGCTTAAGTAGTGTACAAAAAGTAACAGAAGTGCATGACAGATTAGAGAATAACGTCTTCGAAGGAAAATGTACGTGTAGTTATGATTATTTAACGACCCCAGTCCGAAAATTTAATTGATTGTACAAATTTCGTTTATTATTATTATAATTTCGTAATATTGTTAGGCAGAACAATAACAGTTATATAGATTTGGAAAAATACAGAGAATAAGATTTTTATAATATACCCTACATTATCAAACATAATCAAACAAAACACCTACCATATTTTCAAAAATAACACTTGGAAATTTAATCGTTTCATTATCGAAAATTGTTTCATCTAATCCCCTCACTATAGAATCTGCAAAATGAAAATAATCAAAATTAAAATCCTAATATAAGAAATTTTTAAGTGTATTGTTCAAATTTGATATAAATTTTCGATTTGTAACATCAGACTTTCTGAATTCATATTTTAAAATTAGGATTACTTTTGAAATGCAGGGTTGCAGAGTCGAATTTTTAAACTGCCCGGAGTCGGAAGTCGGAATCGGAAAAAAAAACAACCAACTCCCGATTCCTTAAGTCCCTACTTACCTAAGGCTAGAGCTATAATCATTTCTAACTATTTAAGGCTAATGATAGTAAGTTATGAATAATATCAATTATCTAAATTTATGAAAAGGACCCTATAGTTATTAGTTAATTTATGAATCTCAACTTTAAGTGATAAATTTTTACCTTTTGTAGCCATATTTAGACTATTTTATGGAAAGCGTTGTGGTCTAAGTCAAACTGAAATTTAGGCATAGGATTCTGATTAATTATTAAAATATAGTCCTGTAGCTTAACTCATAGGCCTAGCGGCTAGCACTGTTACACATAAGAAATAAAAAACAGACAATGCGAGAGGGTTATTGAAAGTAGCCTAAGGTATCTGCTCTAATGCCAATGTAATATATTAATTTAGTTTGATGAGAAGTCATTTTAATTTTTTAAGTGCAGTTGTCGGCTCATTTCAGCCAATGATGTGGATTTTCCGTTTGATACTCAACTCCAATGGACTAAACGAGTGCTCCGCGTACTCTGCTGCTGGAGGTAAATATATACATATATAAAAGAAAAATTAGAATTAAATTTAAATTTACTAAATTACCGTATATACTTGAATATAAGCTGACTCCCCGACTTCAAAGTTTGAAAATTGGTAAAAATGCGAAACCCGTGTATAAGCCTATCCAGACTTTAGCACTTAAAATTCGATAAAAATACAATCTCCAATGCAAATACTGATGTTGAAACTGATTTTGAAAAATTATTGGATCAAGCAGACCATCTCTATCGCCAAAAAAGAAGAAAACTCGAGTCTGATACTGAAAAAAGTAAACCTACAAATATATCGCAAATAGCAAATTTCAAGGTGGAATTTGACAAAGCTCTAATAGAAGTTGAACGTTTTGACAGAAAATCTAAATTAAATGTTACAGAGGCCATCTTTAAATATCCTGAAATTGTAAAAGATGCTGCTCTTCTTGTTACAGCTCTGCCTCCAACACAGATCAGCGTAGAGAGAGTATTTTCCTCACTCCGTTTGATCAGAACTGATCAGAGAACTGCAATGATAGATGAACTTACTGAGGCTATTTTGTTTATTAGAAATAATGCTTAAATTTAACTTTAGTATTTGCCTATTTGGTATGTAATTAAAATTTAAAACTCTAAAAGGAAGCTTTTACTTTTTAATCCAGTATTAATTTTATTTTAATAGGAATTTATACTAGTACGAATTTGGAATAGTTACTTAGAAATTATATTTAAAGTAATTTTGGCATAACTAAATGCTTCCAAGGAGAATTTTTTTTATTATTCAAATTTCAACAACAATAAAACAAATCATGTAAAATTTTAGAAGGACATGCATTTCTCTTTTCAGTGTATTAAAGTTGCTAATTGTTATCTCATTTGTTGATTTTGTAAATTGTAACAACCTATACGCAGCCCAAATTTTGGATAATCTCTCTTAAAAATTGTAAGAAAGTATGGACTTACTTAGTATCTACAGCCAAAGTTCTATAAAATTAATGTAAAATAGTCACTTGCAATAATAAAATACATTTACAATATTAACTATGCTGAAGTCGGAGTCGGACCTTACAAATTTTTTAGAGTCGGAGTCGGATTTTTACGATGGAGTCGGAGTCGGATCACTTGTTATCCGACTCTGCAACCCTGTTGAAATGTTTCATCTTTAGAAATCAAATTGAAATTATAGTTACAGCCGCTCCTCTAGTTACCAACATAATGCGTACGTAAGTTTTGTTCGTAAATTGGGTTTTTCGTAATTCAGATACTGCTGTTATTTTGATTTTAAAAGTACTGAAATAACTTTATATACTGTATATTGTAATATATTTCACAACTGAACCAATTCTTATTTTACAGATTTGAATGAAAAGTTCCGAATATGAAGCCAGGAATTTTTGGTGTAATCGTTGCCATTTTGAAATGCTGCCGTAATATGTTAACTAACTGTGTAATTTTACATTATATTGGTTACTAGAGTAATTTGCTATCATATTATTTAAAATTATTGAAGCGTTTCTGAAATTTCGTGAAATTTCACCTTCGTAAGTACGAATGTTCGTAACTAGAGAAACGTCTATAATTTTAAATGTTTTTCTGTCTGTCGGATTTTTCTAAACGATGAACCAATTTAATAATAAAGAATTTTGAATTAATAAATCCTTATCCTATAGGATATGGAATTTAAAATTCCTAATATATATATTTCCATATCAAAATTATGATATATACAATACATGTACTTAAATATGGCATACAGAGTGCTAGCTTGCTTAAACATTCTATAGGATTTTCAATGAAATTTTAGACTTTCTGATTTCGAGCTTTGCTATCATTTTTTTTTTTTTCGAAAATGTAGGATAGAATTTTCAGAAAACAACAAAATTTTTATTTTAGAATGGCCAATAGTTTCGGAAAATATTTAATTTTTTAGTCTAGAAAGCCGCACATCTCACTTGCTGATATAAATGGGCTAAATTTTCTTAAGTCTGTTCTAAACAATAGAATATTCAAGTGAAACATATTTATTTAATTAAAAATATATTGATTTTAAAAAATAAATTAATCAAAACAAATATATTAATGCATTAAAATATATTAAAATAAATATCAGTCGAAGCCGGTTATAAGGGAATAGATGGGACCTACACTTTTTGTCTCTTATAAGCAATGTCCCTAATATCCGAATGCGCAACAAATCGGCGCGTGGTCGGGTGGGCAAAGTAAACATTGAAGAGTTTTCAACTAGGGTTGTTATTTCGGTTTTAACCGAATATATGTTATTTGAGTTGTGTAATGGTTATGGATCTCGTAACTGCGGTATACATAAAATGGGAAATAATTAATACTAGATATTATCCGCTCATATAAATGAGCGGAAATCTTTCATTTAATTTCATAAACTTGAAGTTTACAAATACTTAATGAACAAATAAAAAAATCGCTTTAAAATAGAGAGATAGTTAATAGAGAAAAATCGATGTTTAAAAACCTAAAATTCAAATTTCGTAAAAAATAACCGTTTTTTAAGTAAATGTTTTTTTCTTTTTGTCTAATTGTGCTTTAAAATGTTTCCAAAATGTAATATGTAGCTTTAAAATTAAAAAAAAAAATTATTTCGGCAATATTGTGTAACATCTGCTTCCGGTATATGTTTTGACTGAAAATGTTCTTTCTCACAGTAGTTTCGCATTATAGTATTCATGATCTATGTTAAAATCGATCTTGTAGTTTGTTAAATACGTAGGATAACATATACAGTACACATACACTTATTTAAAAGGTGTTCCAAAGCGTCTTTAGCCACTGAGCCAAATATTTTCATTCGTGTACTATAGTATAAAATATATAAAATGATATGTGCTATTAAAAATAACTTCTCAATACCGAGACCTATCATTTTATCACGATTACCATGATCAATAGACCCACGGAACTGTGAAAGTTTTTTGTAATATTGTTCACTAGGTAAACTTTAAACTATCGGGTCCTCGTGAGTTTGTCTTTTAAAAATAAGAGTATCGTTATCTCTTACATTCATTAAGTCATACTTTTTCATCATGAGATACTGCCATTAGTTAGCTTTTTATCAGATACAATTGTTGCTTTATCATCTTTGAGCTCGGCTGTAACCGCCTTGTAATATTGTTCACTAGGTAAACTTTTAAATATCGGGTCCTCGTGAGTTTGTCTTTTAAAAATAATGAATGTAAGAGATAACGATACTCTTAAGTCATACTTTTTCGTCATGTGATACTGCCACTAGTTAGCTTTTTATCAGATACAATTGTTGCTTTATCATCTTTGAGCTCGGCTGTAACCGCGCGTTGTCCAGTCCAAGGTTTCTTTTCTGTCTTTTTGCCTTTGACTATAAAATGTGATTATTTTCTTATCGAAATCTTTCAACACACTACACACGTCACGGATTTCGGCTTCATTAACTTCCCAAACGCTATTTTCACTATTTTGTTTATTAACTCTAAAACTTCTACCAACTTATAACAAATTATTAGTGATGCTATTTTTAGGGTACACTACCACTTGCGGATTTTGTCTTTTTAGAGGAACTACAACTTTAATTTAATTTGTATTCATTAAATTTTAAATTATTAATAATGATAAAAAATTTTGGATTCGATACTATACACGTCACGGATCTCGACTTCATTAACTTCCCAAACGCTATTTTCACTATTTTGTTTATTAACTGTTAGAAACTCGTTATTGTTTACACTGTCGACCGCCATTTTCAGCACTGAAGACAAGTCAAGAGCACACAGCGTATTGGTGGCGGCGTTATAAGTCAACCAGTTTGCAATACAAATAGGCAGCATTTGTCATTTTATAAAATGCCTAGTATATCCTAAGCAGATTGTAAACTGTGAGTTCATTTTGCTAAACGCATTTTACAAAAAAATTGATTCAGTATTTTCCTGCGACATACTGTATATACAATGATCACGCCACTCAAATATCTATTAGATATCTGAATGGCGTGATCATTGTATATATGTCGCAAGCAAATACTGATTAAGATTTTATTAGATATATCAGTTTGATCAAGCCACTGAGATCTAATAAAATCTTAAACTATGCCATGAAATACAATATTTGTTTTTGTTGGAGAAGAAATAATAAATAATTGGTTTAAAGGAACTAATTTTTCTAAATTTCATTCTAAATAATAGGAATATTTAGATAATTCTACTTATTTAAAAAATGAATTAACATAAAATAAATTGTTCCATTCAATTCGAATATTTATTTCTTTACAGTCGAAGCCGGTTATTAGGGAGTCGGCTATAAGGGAAATTTGGATATAAGGGAAAATCGCATCCGGTCCCGGCGAAAAACCTATGTTTTGTGTGTATTTTTCGTCGGATATAGTGGAAAATTCGGCTATAAGGGCGATAATTTTTCATTTTGCTGTACTCTCCCTTGTGATGACCTACTTTTCATCCTGCTTTTCCTCAGCCGGCCATCAGTGTAATTTATTTAAAAATAACAAAAACATCATAAAAAGCCAATTTATTGCTTTTTTCTCTATTCCCCGACCGCAAATCTTAGTTAAATTCCACTTCGTTGGAATCACTATCAATTCTTATAAATAGAAATCGTTAAAAAGTCTGATCCTCGGATTTCTGCAATACCCAAAATTTTTTATCATTATTAATAATTTAAAATTTAATGAATACAAATTAAATTAAAGTTGTAGTTCCTCTAAAAAGACAAAATCCGCAAGTGGTAGTGTACCCTAAAAATAGCATCACTAATAATTTGTTATAAGTTGGTAGAAGTTTTAGAGTTAATAAACAAAATAGTGAAAATAGCGTTTGGGAAGTTAATGAAGCCGAAATCCGTGACGTGTGTAGTGTGTTGAAAGATTTCGATAAGAAAATAATCACATTTTATAGTCAAAGGCAAAAAGACAGAAAAGAAACCTTGGACTGGACAACGCGCGGTTACAGCCGAGCAAAATTTTTCTGCTTATAATTATGAATTCTTCATTTTATTATATAAAATAACAATTTAGATATGTAAAGGAAAATTATCAATTTATTCAATCAATTTATTATTTTTCATTTCAAATTCTAGTTTTTGCAATTATATAATATCTAAATGATAAAATTATTCTGAACTCAATTAAGTTTTATTTACTAACTAAATTACTGATTATTAATAAATTACTAACTATAGTAATGGCTTTGGGATTTCAACAATTCTTCTTTTGCACTTTCATCTCCTTCTGAAAAACAAATAAAAAATTAATTAATTAATTAAATTTGAAAACTGAAGAATAATAGTAACGATGAATTATATTTATAAACAGTAAATAGCATATAGACAAAAGTGTTTAATTAATTGAAAACTAAAATTTTGGAAAAATAATAGTAACGATGAATTATATTTTTAAACAGTAAATAGCATATAGACAAAAGTGTTTAATTAATTGAAAACTAAAATTTTGGAAAATTAAAAAAGATTGTATAACTTGGTTATTAATAATATCAGGTCATCCCAAAGGTAATGTCTTTTTTTATATTGTACTAGTTCTAACATGTCTTAGCTTGTCTAAACATGAATTTTTGAAGTTTTTACAACGTTGGAAGAGTGCTATTGTTTCAAACGAATACTATATACTTGATTAAATTAACGAGTGATTTATCTTTCGTCCTTTCAAAATCAGTGCTAAAAACGGTATTACTTTTGGGATGACTTGATAGAAAGCTTTCATTATAACGACCTTTCAAAAAATTCGGCGTAGCGAGAAAACGCTATTATCTTGTAAAACATAATTGAAAACACCTTTTTTTTCATAATCATCGACTCTACCTTATTAAATTTATATGTGCATGCCTAATGATATCATTCTTCCTGTCACTAAATACAATAATATCTAAATTTACATCAACCATTGGCTATTGCGTAAACTATTACTGTATTACACGAATTCTGACATGGTGACAAAAGTAAAATAAATAAATAGTAACAAAATTAGTACTTCACATAAAAAAGAAGGAATAACCAATATAAACAATATATAAATTATAAATCATTTAAATAAAATTGCGAAATGAACAGGCAATTCTAAGCCATAGAAATAAAAAATAATAATGTTATTAAGAATTAATGATTATGATTTATGAATTAATTAAAACATTAAAATAGATACCTAATATGTCCATGAATTTATTTTCGCTCACTTCATTCGATGAAACTTCTAAATCATTATTATCTGTTTAAAAAAATATACTGTATATCTATATAATGTTTATTATAAGAAAAAAAATCTATAATGTTAATTATAAATCTACGAATTAATCATAAAAATAAATATTAAAATTCAACGAATTAAAAAAAAAAACCTATAAAAATATATACCTAATACATCCATGAATTTACTTTCATTCATTTCACTTGGTGGTTGTGTTAAATCATTATCATCTGTTTAAAAGATGCACCTTATTAATATTGATTATAAATCTATATATTAAATATTTATTAGTATATATAAATTATTATATGTTTAATATATTGCTTAAACCGATTTTAACATAGATCATGAATACTATAATGTGAAACTACTGTTAGAAAGAACATTTTCAATCAAAACATATACCGGAAGCAGATGTTACACAATATTGCTGAAATAATTTTTGTTTTAATTTTAAAGCTACATATTATTAAATTTTGGAAACATTTTAAAGCACAATTAGACAAAAAGAAAAAACATTTACTTAAAAAAAGGTTATTTTTTTATGAAATTTGAATTTTACGTTTTTAAACATCGATTTTTCTCTATTAACTATCTCTCTATTTTATCTGTAAAGCGATTTTTGTATTTGTTCATTAAGTATTTATAAATAAACAGAAGAAAAACTGTGGGCAATAATGACTCTATCCAGACAGCATTGGCCTTATAAATTATTAATAAGTAATAAACAACAATAAAAAAAATCTTAGATTGATTATATAATATATTGTAAATATTTTTTCAGTTATAATACATGTAAAAACGATAAGTCAGACTTTTTGTGTCATCATAATAAATATTCTTCGAAGTTGGTTTCCTTGCACAAAGAAAAACATATATTACAACTCATTATATTAAAGATTTCTAAATTAATCGATATTTTTGTTATATTACTCAGACTTTTTTGTGTCATCATAATAAATATTCTTCCGAAGTTGGTTTCCTTGCACAAAGAAAAGCATATATTACAACTCATTATATTAAAGATTTCTAAATTAATCGATATTTTTGTTATATTCAAAAGCTTTAATGCATCAATTATTTTGAATAAATATAATTATAATTGTAATTTATTTAAATATATTTAAAAGCTTTACTAGAAATTAAACTAAAAATCTGTTTCAATAGTTTACAACATGAATCGACTTACCTATTTCATACATGCTCATTGCGTTAGGAACAATTTGATTGGGCGTGTGAAAGCTATCTGGAAAATAATTTTTATTTTTGAATGGAAATTTTTAATTTTAAACTATTTTTATTTAAAAAAAATATATAT